>PYUH01000080.1:757897-873858 GCA_016808085.1 Suaeda aralocaspica
CAGTTTCAGATCCACCACAATGTTTGGACTATAAAGGGGGAGTGTGAACGACTAAGTCTTCTTCCTTTCAACATCAATTTGTCTTGACGACTTGAGAAAAGGTCAATGACAATCGTGTGTGTCCAGCAATGGAACTTGAACTTTATGTTCAGTGGTAGAGTTTGAACCAAAGACAGGAGACTCACGCGCCCATAAGATGTGTTAAGTGCCTCCAAGAGCAGCCTCAACAACGACTTATTGCGTACTTTGGTAGGTACCGCGGCTGCACGTAGTCTTGCTGCAGCAGACGTGACTGCAGCTCTTTTCATCCCCTGGTGAATATGCCATTGTCAGGATTTCCAATGATATCACGAGGCTTGCTGATTGTCGTCGAGTATTGACAGACTTCTTTCTCTCAGCAGACTTTGAAATGCTCTTGTTGGAAGACATTTCTTAATAATTTTTTTAAGTGTTTGAAGACAGAGAGAGAAGCAGAGATGGTCCACCGAGCGTGCCAGAAATTTGTTGCTACAAAATTTCAAGTCAAGTCAATGAAAGCAATTAAGTAAACAAGAATATTTATTATAATTTGAATATGGGACAAATCTCTGTAAACAGTTTAGAAAATAAAATAAGTCCTCTGATTCTGTTCCACTGCTAGGATGACATTGTCGAGTCAACAAATTTGTGTGGGGATTGACCAAATTCAATGTCACTTGTGAATGTGTTTGAGTATTTCTGAACAATCGGCACCAATTTTGTTGCTTGTTGATTGCTGACAGGAGGAGTTTGTAAATTCTTTGGAGTGTCTTCGATTGACCTTTTTCCCCAATGAATCTCTCTTCTTTTTTTTTTTTTTTTTGCCTTTGAGGTGGTGATGGGTATTATATAGGGATTTTACCTCCATCTTGGACCCGGAGAAGTGGGCTTGGACTCTTCTGATGACTTGGAAGTTTTGTAGTTTTTGGCCCAAATAAACATTTTAGTTGGACTAACATATAGTCGGCCCAAATATGTAATTATGACCAATTATTTAATTATTTGGATATTTATATTTAAAGGGCTAAATTATATATTGAGCATATTTATTTTATTTAACTCAAAAAATTAATTTATTTTAATTTTGACACTTAATAAATTTTCGGTGTCTACAATACATTGAAACTTTTTAGAACTAATAGAGTTTAATAGCTTCCCTGTGGATTCGGTCTCCACTTCCCTAGCTTATATAGTTAGTGTTGTTCGGTTATTTTTGAGGTGTGCAATAGCCATGTTCACTTAAAACTTTAAACCAAAGCTTATCACTCCTCAAATCACAACTTAAGCTTAACACCCACTTCAAGCATGTCCAAAGCCCGCCAGGTTGAAAACCGAAAGGGTCGCCCGCAAAATTAGGGCGGTCGTTCTGCTAATTATGAGGCCCTGGAGTTTGAAAAAGGGGCCCTATATATAATGTAAAAACTGATAGTAGTTCTCCTTTATCATCTCCTTTCAGGCCTTTTGTGCTCAAGGAATCAGGTGAATCATCACAGCTGGACACTACCTCTGTCATGGTGATTCATGAAAACAAAACTATGGAGGAACTACTTGCCGACATGAATGCTCTCATTAGCAAGTTGATAAGAGATGGAGAGGAAAAAGATGCTGAAATTAAGAAGCAAAACGAGCAAATTGCTAAACTGACAAAGAAGATTGGGAAGCAGATTGTTGAATCGTCTGAAAGTGACGAGGACGACTCTGAATCTGAGGATAATTCAGACAATGAGAAGGACAAAGCTGGTGATCCCAAGAATGCTTTAGTTACTGCTCGACAAATTAAAGAAATGATAGCTGAAGCAATCAAGAATCAAACAAGTGTCAGTGGAAAGGAGGATCATCGTTACGTGAAGCCTTATACCAAGAGGATTGATAAGTTGCGCATGCCAGCCGGTTATCAACCATCGAAGTTCAGTCAATTTGATGGTAAGGGCAACCCTAAGCAACATGTTGCACACTTCGTTGAGACGTGTAACAACGCTGGTACTACCAATGACTTGTTGGTCAAACAATTCGTTCGTTCTCTCAAGGGTATTGCCTTTGATTGGTATACTGATCTTTCCCCCCAATCAATTGATAGTTGGGAGCAAATGGAGGGAGAATTCTTGAATCGGTTTTATAGTACCAGGCGTGTTGTCAGCATGGTTGAGTTGACTGACACTACACAGTGGAAGGATGAACCGGTCGTTGACTACATTAGTCGATGGCGCGCTCTAAGTCTTGAATGCAAGGACAGACTGACTGAAACTTCTGCTGTAGAGATGTGTATTAATGGAATGGATTGGGATTTGCGGTACATTCTTCGTGGAATAATGCCAAAGACATTCCANGAATGGATTGGGATTTGCGGTACATTCTTCGTAGAATAATGCCAAAGACATTCCAGAAGTTAGCAACACGGGCCCATGACATGGAGCTTACCATTGCTAGCAAAAATAAAAGTAAAGAAAAATCTGAGAGGAAGGAAATAAAGAGTTAGAAAGGGTGATAAAACCTTCCAAAAGCTCTGCAAAAGATGTCAATGGTGATCACTACCTCTTCTTCTCCTATTAAAATCTCAGGAAAGGCTAAGGAGGAGAAAAAGACTCTTACCCAAGAGTTTACAGAGGCGATAAGCCAACCTTGAAAGAGTTACAAGCAAGGAAGAAGTATCCGTGTGCCCGCACAGATTTGTCTGATGCTGGGACTGAGGTTCACGGAAAGAAGATAATGAGTTGCCTGATCTAAGCGGCCTGAGGAAATGAAATAAAACATCGGATCCAAACTACTGTCGATATCACAGGTTGGTGGAGTCACCCTATTGAAAAGTGGTTACATGAAGGAGAGGGATCATACGTCTTGCTCAAGAAGGGAAGATTGTGCTTGATCTCGATGGAAGCTGGTAGGGACTAACCATGCTGCAGTAGTGACTGATGAGCCTCTCTTCAGTTGGAATTAATACAGTTTGGGTCTCTGGAGCTGTTTTGCTGCAAATCCGACCATTCCATGTTCAATGTAAAACGGAGAACATGTTGAAAAATATGTTGTCAAACGACGATGACAATGACGAAGGATGGACCTAGTGACAAGGAGATGTACTAGGAAGCCAAATGACTTCAAGTTGCAACCCCCTTACCAAACTAGAGGACACAAAGAAATAAAACTGCTAAGCGTCCAAAGAGGGGACTTAAAAAGGGTCACAAAACATAAAATGATGCAAGATGAAGTGCTCTTAAACAAGAAATTGTTACTCCTATAACTTTAGAAGAATTCTTTCCCAAGAGTAATTGAATGTTGTGACTGTCAACACAGTCTCAGTTGAAGTTAAGGAAACATGAAAATGATGAGAGAAGAAGAAGAAGAAAAGAAGGATGACAAGTTAATGAGGATGAGGTGTCACTTAAATTAACCCTTCAATATTCGGTCGTCACGGATCCGAAAATATCGGCTATCTTGATGTCTCCCCACGTGCTGGGATGGAGGGAGGAAATATTTCGTTTTTGCCAAGAGAAATGTGTAAACAACTGTCTTTGGCACTTCAGCAGCAAGAGCTATATGCCGACAGGGCGGAAGATGTTGGTGAATCAAAGAAATTCTGGACAAATGCGCGTCAGGTATAGCGCCACAGTCTTTACTGATGATGACTTGCTCATGGGATCTAAACCCCACAACCGTCCGTTATTTATGGCAGGATTCGTTCGGGGTCAAAAGGTCGGTCGTATTTTAGTAGATGGTGGGTCGGCTGTAAACATCATGCCTAAGTCCACAATGAATGAATTAGGGATCACAGTAGCAGAACTATCCCAAAGTCGAATTGTGATTCAAGGATTTAATTTGGAGAGTCAGCGTGCAATTGGCATAATTCGTGTCGATCTCACCATGGGTGACTTGACAACACCTACTCTTTTTCATGTGATTGATGCTAAAACTTCTTACAAAATGCTGCTTGGACGCCCATGGCTGCACGAAAATGGTGTGGTTGCATCTACCCTCCATCAGTGTTTAAAATACTATCGTGGAGGAGTAAGGAAAATTAATGGAGATGTCAAGCCCTTCACTAGAGCAGAGTCTTACTTTGCGGATGCCAAGTTCTTTGAGAGTGATGAGGGAACTTCGTCTGAAATATTGCCATCTCAAATTGCTTCGACAGGCAAAAAGGAAAACAAAACAAAGGTTGAGGCTCCAACACTAGTGAAAATCACTAAGTCAACTCCTGTTGAACAGCAAATTCTTCCGGAAGAGAAGGCCGAAGAAAAAGTTGAAAGCTTTCTTCCAAAGAAGACAGAGACAACTCCAGTTCTCCGTTACGTACCCAAGTCGCGCCGCAAGGAAGGCGAATCACCATTTGTGTTGTGTCAAGATGCTCAAGTTAAGCATAGCCAAAATCAAAAGGCTACAACTTTGGTTAAGGAATTAAAGGACAAAGATGTTGTATTACCATTGTCTAAAGATAGTCAAAGTCAAAAGCCAATGACTTTCAAGTGGGTCGAAAGTTCCAAAAACCAAGGTCTCAATAAAGACAAGTTCGACCCAAAAGCATATAAGCTATTGGCAAAAGCTGGGTATGACTTTGAAAATCCCACGCCGATGGGAAAAGTTGTTGAAGTTAAGGCAAACGGACTCAATGGTACGCAAAAGATGCTTCAGCAGTATGGCGTTAAAGTAAATGTGCCAAGGGCAGGTCTCGGTTTTGAATCGTCCGAGCCTATCAAGATCACTGTCGGGCATAGGGCAAATACTTCTTCCATGCAATACATTACAGCATCAGAATTGGATGAAGGTAGGGGTGAAGACGATGACATGCCACCACGTGGTTCTATATTTATTACGGTAGATCCATCAAGACCAAAATCACGCCCCTCTGTATTTGACAGGCTAGGCAAACGCGAAGATGTTGCAAAGAACGATGATCAAATCTTATCTCCAAAAGCTTTATGCATAAGGGATAAGCCATCTGTCTTTAACAGGATTGGTGCAACACCTAAGATTCAAAGGCCGTCGCGACAGTCGGTCTTTAGTCGTTTGAAGAGTAAAGCTAATGAAGCTAAGGAAGATGATTCCAAGAAAACTCGTGTTAAAGGAAGGTATGATGTCAGGAGTGTCGTTCCATCTAGGATGATACGAAAGCAAGAGGTTGAGATCACCAAACGACAGCCTCTAAAGGCCAAGGGTCGGATGGTTATCATCTTTAAGCAAGATGAACCATGTGAGGAGTTAGAACAAATTGTTACGTCGCATCACGTTACAGTGCAAGAATTCTCTAACTTAGAGGAAGAAGTTGAAACTGATGAAGCTCCCAAAACATTGGAAGATGGTGGGCAAGCCACGGTGGATAATTTGAAAGAGCTAAACTTAGGGAGTTCTGAAGATCCTCGACCAGTGTATGTTAGTGCTCATCTCTCTCAAGAAGAGGAGCAAGAATACTATAATCTGTTGTCTGATTATAAAGATGTCTTCGCTTGGAGTTACAAAGAAATGCCAGGACTCAACCCAAAAGTTGCGGTACAACGCTTGGCAATAAAGAAAGGTGTCAGCCCAAAGAAACAACCTCAGCGAAGGTTCAGGCCAGAGTTAATCCCTGAAATAGAGAGTGAAGTTAACAAGCTCATAGATGCCGGCTTTATTCGTGAAGTCAAGTACCCAACTTGGATAGCAAATATAGTTCCTGTAAGGAAGAAAAATGGACAGTTGAGGATTTGTGTTGACTTTCGTGATTTGAATGACGCATGTCCAAAAGATGACTTCCCTCTTCCAGTCACTGAAATCATGATCGATGCAACTACTGGTCATGAGGCTTTGACATTTATGGATTGTACAGCTGGATACAATCAGATTCAAATGGCAAACGAAGACCAAGAGGCAACTGCCTTTCGCACTCCAAAAGGGATATTTTGCTACAAAGTCATGCCTTTTGGACTAAAAAATGCTGGAGCTACATACCAACGGGCCATGCAAAAGATATTTGAAGATATGATGCACAAAATCGTGGAATGCTATGTTGATGATTTGGTGGTTAAGTCTACAAGAAGGAAGGACCATTTGGAAGATCTTCGCAAAGTGTTTGAGCGGTTGCGAAAATGTCAACTTAAAATGAATCCTCTTAAATGTGCATTCGGCGTCACGTCTGGAAAGTTTCTAGGATTCATTGTGAGACATAGAGGCATTGAGATCGATCAAGCCAAGATCAAAGCGATCCAAGAAATGCCACCACCCAAGAATCTGAAGGAGCTGAGGGGCCTCCAAGGGCGCCTTGCTTATATACGACGATTCATTTCTAATCTTGCCGGAAGATGTCATCCTTTTAGTCATCTCATGAAGAAGGGTTCCCCATTTGAATGGGATGAATCATGTCAAAATGCTTTCCAAAGTATAAAAAATTATTTGTCTTCTCCTCCAGTGCTGGGGGCACCAATTAAAGGGAAGCCACTTATCCTTTATATTGCCGCACAAGAACGATCCTTGGGGGCAATGTGTGCCCAAGAAAATGAAGAGGGTAAAGAAACTGCGCTGTATTACCTAAGTAGAACCTTGGTAGGAGCAGAAATGAATTACTCTCCTATTGAGAAAGTTTGTCTTGCTTTGGTTTTTGCCATCCAAAAGTTGAGACACTACATGCAGGCTCATACAGTTCATGTTGTTTCAAAAGCAGACCCAATCAAATACATATTGTCAAGACCAGTACTCGCGGGTCGACTTGCAAAATGGGCCATTCTGTTAAAACAATATGACATCATTTTTGTCCCTCAAAAAGCTGTTAAAGGACAAGCAATAGCTGAATTCTTTGCAGATCATCCAGTACCCGCAGAATGGGAATTTAAGGATGATGAGTTGCCAGGAGAAGGAGTATTCTATGTGGATGTCTTACCACCTTGGCAAATGTATTTCGATGGGGCAGCTCGTCGTGATGGAGCAGGTGCAGGGGTTATACTACTGTCACCCGAAAAGCATGTGCTAACTTATTCATTTGTCTTGACTCAACTATGCTCAAATAATGTGGCTGAGTACCAAGCTCTTATCATAGGCCTCCAAATGGCTATTGAAATGGGAATAAAGGACTTGGACATTTTTGGAGACTCACAATTGGTAATAAGTCAACTTTCTGGTGAATATGAAGTCAAGAAAGAAGACTTACTCCCTCTCCACAGGCGTGCTTTGAAGCTACTGGCCAAGTTTGAAACTACTAAGTTAGAACATGTTCCAAGAAGTGCCAATAAGATGGCTGACGCGCTTGCTAATCTTGCAGCCACTTTGGCACTGGGGGCAGAGGAGACCATGAATGTACCTGTGTGTAATCGATGGGTTGTGTCACTTGATGAGGAAGAGAGTGATGAAGAGGTCAATTCAATATTTGTCTATCAAATTAACAAGGAGGATTGGCAACAACCACTTATAGATTATTTGGAACATGGAAAGCTACCAAGCGATCCAAAGCGCAGGAATGAGATACGTCGTCGAGCTCCTAGATTTACATACTACAAGAAAACACTTTATCGAAGGTCCTTTCATGGCCTTTGGTTGAGGTGCCTTGCAGAAGATGAAGCGACAAAAATCATGGAAGAAGCTCACTCTGGGATCTGTGGTGCTCATCAATCAGGCCCAAAGTTGCATGATCATGTCAAAAGAATGTACTACTGGCCTACAATGGTACAAGATTGCATGGATTACGCGAAGAAATGTGAAGCATGTCAGTTCCATGCCAACTTTATTCATCAACCCCCAGAACCATTACATCCCACAGTGGCTTCTTGGCCCTTTGAAGCATGGGGACTTGATGTCGTAGGACCTATCACTCCAAAGTCGTCCACAGGCCATGCATACATTTTGGCTGCAACGGACTATTTCTCCAAGTGGGCTGAAGCAATTCAACTTCGTGAAGTGAAGAAGGAAAATGTGGTTGACTTCATTCGAACTCACATTATCTATAGATATGGTGTACCAAAACGAATTGTCACTGACAATGGGACACCATTTTACAACAGGTTGATGACAAGTCTCTGTGAAAAGTTCAAGTTTACCCAACATAAGTCATCAATGTACAACGCTCCTGCAAATGGGCTAGCTGAAGCCTTTAATAAAACGCTTTGTAACTTGTTGAATAAAGTAGTGTCAAAAACTAAGCGTGATTGGCATGAGCGGATTGGAGAAGCTCTTTGGGCATACAGGTAAACATATAAGACTGCAACACAAGCAACGCCATATGCTTTGGTGTATGGTGTGGAACCTGTCCTACCATTGGAGTTGCAAATCCCATCATTACGAGTTGCCATACAAGAAGGCCTAACCAATGAAGAAAGCGATAAGCTTCGATTAGCAGAGTTAGAAGCACTTGATGAAAAGAGGCTACAGGCTCAACAAAGTTTAGAATGCTACCAAGCTCGCATGTCACGGGCCTTTAATAAAAAAGTTAGGCCTCGTTCCTTCCAAGTTGGGGACATGGTGCTGGCAGTAAGAAGACCTATAATTACATCCCGCAAGACTGGGAACAAATTCACTTCTAAGTGGGATGGCCCTTATGTGGTGCGAGAGGTCTATACAAATGGAGCTTACAAAATAGTAGACAGTGATGGGTTGCGCATCGGTCCTATAAATGGCAAATTCCTTAAACGCTACTACTCTTGAAGAGAAGTTTGTTGAAGAGCAGTAGTAAAAGCTTAAAAAAAAAAAAAACTGCCACTAGAACTACGTATGGCTTGATCTTGCAAAGCGATGTCATTGTTGCTTGCAGGTACGTAGGCAGCTTGAGTAAGTAGAAGTGATGTGACATTCGATGATATATGATGAAAGAATGAAAACTCAAGTTCAGCCAAAACAATAAAAAAAAAAAAAAACACCTATCTCCTAAGCAAGAGTTTAAACTGCAAGTTCAAATAAAAAAAAAAAAAACCATCTCCTAAGCAAGAGTATAAACTGCAAGTTCAAAAATTATTTCCTAAGCAAGAGTATAAACTGCAAGTTTAAAAAAAAAAAAAAAAATCTCCTGGCCCGCAAGAGTCTAAACTGTGAACGGCTAAAACAAAAACAAATAGATAAACAAAATTAACGGTGCAAGGCCTAATCAACGTCCATCCATGTTGTGGGTGTAATCGAGGACTGGTAGTCAAGTATCTGCCTCTTATGTTCCTCAAACTCCTTAATTGCTTCGGCATCCCACATAGGAGTAGCCTCCAGTTCCGCTATGCGTTTCTCTGCAGCTTGCACTTTATCCTCGAAAGAAGTTCGAGAATTTTTCTCTTCCTCCAATTTGAGACGAAGAGCCTCAATTTCCATCTCCAACTGTTTCTCTTTCTTCAGTGATGCAGCAATTCCAGACTTAAACTGTTGAATTTCCTTAGCTACCATATGTTTAGCATGCTCCACTTGGTCAGGGCGCTGACGAGTGGCAATATTATCTTGTAACTTGAGAAAAGATTCAACAGCTGTGATGTAAGACTCAACTTGATGCTTCAACGGTTTGGGATCTCCCTTTAGTCCTTCAATGCCCTCATAAATAACTGAAGCTTCCTTCCGTATCTTTGAGATCTCATGGAAAGGGGTTCCTTTAAGGACTGTAAGCAGCTCTACACCAAATGACTTGATTGCACCATTAAACAGTTTGCGAGATGAAGCAGTGAGTTGGTGGCTGGATGTAGGTGAGGATGAAGGAGCAGTCGGTCGAATCGAAGGGGAGCCTGTGGCCTCAGATTGAATCTCCAATGTTTCTGCAGTAGCTTCAGGAGAAGGATTGTCAGTCGTGTTATGAGAGCTCGTGGGGGAACTCGAATGGTTATTGCCTGGCAAGTCTCCCATTACACATAATTCCTTTCCTCTCCTAGGATTTGATGCAGGGTCAACTAATGGTTGAGAACCATTGGCATCATCAACAAGAGAGTTATCAATGCTGATCTGTTTTGTCACTTCTAGCTCAAGATCTCCCTCCTAAATGAAATAGATAAATAAATTAGTAAAAAAAAAAAATAATAATAATAATATTAAATAAAAAAAAAAAAAAAAAAAGAAGAAGAAAAGATAAAGAAAAAATGAAGTACCAATAAGTTCAATCTAGTCACATGTTGAGAAGGTTCAGGGACATCATCAAAGAAACCGTCGATGTCCAAAGCGTCATACTCCGTGTCAGTTATGGTTTGCGACCTTTTACTTCGGCGTTTGTGCTTAAAATCAACATCAGATCCAGCATCACTAATGCTATCACCATCATGGGTACCAGTTCGATCTCGATTGGATTTATCCTTGGATGATGAAATATGCACAACAAGATTGTCATTGGTGCGCTCTCGAGGTGTATTGTGGGTTTTACATTGACTGACCTTTGGTACCTTGTGTGGCGTTGTTCCAACAGGGGCCTTGGAAGATTTATTGTCGACAACTGAAAGAAGAGCGTTGACATTCTCCCTTAGATCTGTTACATTCAGCTTTGCCCACCATGCCTTGAAATTACGGGTTGTTAAATCACGCCAATCTAGAGAATGACTTGGAGCAAATAAGCGCGATTGACTACCTTTGTAAAGCAAGAGATGCCAATATTCCAGGGCCTCCAAATATGTCGCGTCACGATTACGATGACAGCGCCGAAGCACACCGGGGACTGCTTGACAAAAACCAAATTGCCTACCAAACCGATGAGGCATGTAAGGCTCCACGTGGAAGTCCCTACTCAGTCTTAGAACAAGGCAACTAGAGCGCATAGACATAAGATAGCCAAGTTTTGGAATCTCTAAGGTACCGTTGTCATGTAAAACTTCATGGCGATTCCTATTAAGCATGGTGCAACCAATATTTATGGTGCGCCCCTCATGTATGAGCTCACATGCCGCATCCCTATGAAAATATTTTGACCCTTGAGCTCCTGAAAATGCCACCATCGGAGGACCTGGGGGAGCAGGGTCAAGTTCATGATGAGTTTGAAAGTAGAATGCCAACCATCCATACACATAGTGAGCAGGAAAGTAACAATCAGTGTGAGAAGGGGATTTAGAGTTGGCGATATGGTTAAGTCCACGATAAATGCTGGCAAGCACTGGTGCAGCTAAACTAAAAGTTACACCTCGCGCCATCAGGGTAGCTGTCTCAAAGGTACTCGGTCTGATGACTCTATTTTGTGAACTAGGAAGTGCAAACACACACAACCAACATGACAAGAAGGCCGCAACATAAGTAACCTCCCTCCTCAGGTCGCCAGTAACTCCAAGTAAATCAAACATGTCGCATTCTTCTTGTGTCCATACGATAGACCCAGTTGTTGCAACATTAATGTTACCACTTGGATCTTGAGAAGTCTTAGGACGGCTGTCGACATATCTCTTTCGTCTATTAGGTGGCTTGTAAACTCTTGGTTTTCTGAACCAAAAATCAATCCATTGCTTCGCAGTTACCCATCCGTCTGAGTTGTCACGTTTGGCAATATGATGGCAGGCCATGAACAGAAAGTCACAAGCTCTAGATATGAAACGAGTTCTACTCTTATCCTTTGAAGTAAGAGTAGCTAAATCAGGAACGGTCTCATCATATATATCCCCCACAAGAGGCAATCCCCCAAGCTTGTGAAGATCCCAAAGTGAGATGGACCATTCTCCAGTGATGGTATGCAATGTATTGGTGGTTGGGCACCAACTTTCACAAAAAGCCCGGAAGATACTAGAATCTCTAGCATAAGAATAAAGTGAGGCATAAACAGCTGAGCGAATGGAACATGAATCAAGGATATCTCCGGAATGAGAGAGAACATCTTCAGTCCATTCCCAATACCCTTCAATGAAAATTGCTTCGCCTGGAACCTTAAGACTACTAGATGATCCCCATTGTGTCAAACCAGAAATTATTCGATGCCCAAGTAAAGGAAATTCAGTGATGGGTTCATTGTAGTCTCGGAGGGTGCTAGAGAGGATGTGAGCAGTAGATGACAGGTTATGTTCGCTTGACACTGGTTTCGACATGTCACTCAAAAAATTCTTTTGCTGAATTGATGACTTGACACCATTTGGGCGACGAAGTGATTTCTCAATGGCAAAATAGGTGCCCATTGAAGCATCATCATCCACATGATTGACTACAGAAAGGAAGTGGTGCTCCACATCCTTGAATTGATCCTTCTTTTTGAATTCCTTCAAAAGTACCATCCTAAAAAAAAAAAAAAAAGGAGGAAGTTAAAGGACGACACAAGGAGCGTTGGAGTAGAATGTGTTAAAAAAAAAATATATATATATATATATATATATATATATATATAGAAGTTAGTCTGGTCCAGGGTTGTTGACAATTCCTCGGCTCTTCAAAAAAGGGGGCAATCATCATTAGAATGTCAGACACACTGGCGTAGCCTAGTTGGGTCCGACACCCTTGACAATGTTCACTGTCACTAATGATTTGTCACGACAGTCGTTGATCACCCTCCAATTCTTCAAAGTACAATCATCATNGTCATTAGAATGTCAGATACACTGGCGTAGTCTAGTTGGGTCCGACATCCCTGACAACACATCATGATTACTCTCACTATGGTGACTGACCTGCAAAGACATGCAAATATGTACACCCACACAAACCAGAGCAACACAAACTACTGTGTGTTAAAATAAAGAATGTGAGCTAATACCTTAAGTCAAAGTAGCCTACAATATCCAAATTCTTCTCTTAGCTTCAAATTGATGTAACACTATACCACACAAGAAAAATACACAGGCAACTAAGTACAACCATGTCAAACAAAATTAAGCCTAATCATGCGTATAATGTATGCATACGAATATATGGCCACTCAAGGCAAAGTATAACTTATCATACGAAATATATGTGTGGGATACCAAAGCTGCTCTATTATATACTACTTTATTTTCAAGATAAAGATGTCAAGACCAACATGTTACGAAGCATGGAGTATCCAAGTCAATGAGAGTTCAAGGATACCACAATTTAATTATCATCATTACTATCATTATGCATGATAATTAATCCAGTATAGAAGGAAATCAGTGGAAAATATGATACTCGTTAAATTAAGAGCAGCAATTTCATACAAATAACTAAATTAGGCGTGTCAATACTATTTTGGTGGAATCATGTGTGCCTAGTCCAAGTCATTAAAAAAAAAAATGTTAACAGCAGAGTTGCATGCAAAGCACTAGAAATAGTGCCACACTAAAGTAGGCTATCATAGTGATCCCTGGATGTTTATCATGCAAGGGGCAATATTTTCTGTGAAATATTTCCAATAAGTACAACTGTGGACCATACTGATTGGATTCCGACTAATAATCTGGGTCCTCAAGGATCTTTAGTTTGGGATTGTTCACTCCTCTATTGAATTATCCAAACTTTGTCATGGTGAAGATTATTAATTAATTTAATCATCACTTAAAATTCAAAAGCTACTCACACATTTACTCAGGCTCAACGCAAGATTGATTAAGAGGTAGTTAATAGATCATAGTATACAAGCATGGAGAAATCAAGGTTATTTTCGCAATTAGTAAGTTTCGGCGTCGAATTGAAACTAGGGTGTAAAGTAATACATATAAGCAAGAGAGGATAATATTGCTCAAAGGTGTTAATTAACATCAATGGAAGACAGTAAAACAGCTATCAAACAAGAGCACAAAAGGTTGAGACGTGTATTTTGGTTTCGGCGTCGCAATTAAAACAGAGGGTTCGAAGCATAAAAACAACCAATATGTAATATAATGAGGTGTAAGGTGTATGGATGATGTTTCATAAATATCATGTTCACTCGTATTCTCGAACTATGCATATGACATAGTAGTGCGTACTTCAGGGAAGGGAAGTCAAGTAAAGCAAGTTCCTGACCTTATCATGTTATTAATACTAAGCAAACTAAATCAAGAATACCATGTAGGTTCATCTTATGCAACCAAGAGTAGAGAATCATACAGACGTAAATACCTCAATGAGATAGGAGGCACGGTAAGGAATCGACGTCGGGGGTGATAGACTGAAACAGAACACTAACATAAGTTTACACCAAAGATAGGGCTCTTTATAACTATATTCATTAGAAGTAAAAAGATTGTGTGAAAAAAAATTAGCCTGCATAAGGTTAGTGTATCAAACTTAAGTCAACAAGTATGGAAGTAGTTACAGTTTTGATAAAAAAAAAAAAATAGAGGAGAAGAGTATACATGTCAAGGATGGCAATAGACTTCGATTTCGGCACGAGATCAAAACAGAGTAATCAATTTAGAAGAATTACTTAAGCAATCAAGAGTAAATTACTACTCATACATATCAACTAAGGGAAGTAAATCAAGGTTGATTGAGTTGTACTATGAGTAGTGTTGTGAAATTCAGACTTTGGCCAAGGAGTTGAATCGGGGCGCTAAGTGCTCAACCAATTAAAAGAGAACCAAAGACGTGATACTGCTCATCTATTCATTGAAAAAAAAAAAAGTAATGGTCCAGTAAATTCCATATAAGGCATTAAACAAAGGAAGGAAAGAAAGATATAACAAAGAGGAAAAGAAATACAAGCGAGTAGAAGATGTCAGGGACTCTCTTTCAATTGATGCAAATATACATTGACGAAGACGTGGTAAAGTGTCAATGGGTTAATAAGCTATGTACTCAAGCAAAAGAAATTAAAAAAAAAAAAAAGTCAGAAGCTACATACTCAAAGCTTGCAAATTGCAGTATTGGGAGCAAAGGAAAGTGATGGCTCGTGAAGATGTGATTATGGGCACATCAAACTTTGAAGTTTACTTAAATAAGCCAAAGATAGCGTGCAGCTGTTTGATATGGCTTGCCTAGCAACTTGGAATTTGGAATAAAATCCTATGCATTGTACATTGAAAAAAAGAAAGAGATACAATTTTATCGGTTAAGGAAATATATGGATGAATATATTTTCTAGAGATTAATTTTGGGTGACAAAGATCATATCCTTCAACTTTGATATGACAATTTTTTTTATAACTTACAAGTCAAGCGATCCACTCACAAGTGAAGACTTCATGTCATGCATATGACTGACTGATGATCAAAATACTTCAAATTATGTATGTGAGGTAGTCTTAATAAAATAAAATCCGACTTCCAGATCAAGTGAGTCGACACCTAGTCACGAGCAAACACTTCAGCATGTGTACGTGACGTAGATTAAAAAAAAAAAAAAAGAGACTTCCAAGTCAAACACATCGAGACCCTGTCACGAGTAAACACTCAAGATCTTGTACGTGACACAGTCTCGAGGGGGCAATTTGTAGACACCGAAAATTTATTAAAGTGTCAAAATTAAAATAAATTAATTTTTTGAGTTAAATAAAATAAATATTTGCTCAATATAATTAATTTAGCCCTTTAAATTAAAATATCCAAATTAATTAAATAATTTGGGTCATAATTACATTATTTGGGCCGACTATATTGTTAGTCCAACTAAAATGTTTATTGGGCCAAAAAGACTACAAAACTTCCAAGTCATCAGAAGAGTCCAAGCCCACTTCTCCGAGTCCAAGATGGAGGACGAAATCTCCTATAAATACCCATCATCACCTCAAAGGTGGGGGGAGACAGAAGAGAGAAATTCATTGGGGAAAAAAGGTCAATCGAAGACACTCCAAAGAATTTACAAACTCTCTCTGTCAGCAATCAACAAGCACTACAAAATTGTGCTGATTGTTCAGAAATGCTCAAACACATTCAAAGTGACATTGAAGTTGGTCAATCCCCACACAAATTTGGTTGACGTCGACAAGTGTCATCCTAGCAGTGGAACAGAATCAGAGGACTTAGTTTATTTTCTATAAACTGTTTACAGAGATTGTACCCATATTCAAATTATTAATAAAATATTACTTGTTTACTTAATTGCTTGTCATTGACTTTGACTTGAAATTTAGTAGCAACATGTATAAAGGGCCTTGGTTGAATTTTTGCCTAAACTACTAAAAACTAAAAAGACAACGGAAATTAAAACTAGAGAAATAGCGGGAAATTACGATGTAAACTCTAATAATGAAAACCTAGGGCGGCCGGTTCACTATGAACAATCAACAAACTAATAGAACATTCATTAAACAATTCATTAACATTCATTGAACTAGGGCTCACTAATTCTCTCGAAATTAGACTCCCTCAAAACTCCTTTACCGGCTCTCACTCACATAAATTCATTTTTCCTATTATTCAGTGGTCTTATTGTGGTAATCTTACCTCTCGGCCTCGATTTCGACAATTACCTAACTCACAACTAAATCTGGCAATAATTTAATTGCAATCAATAGTAGCCAATAATAGGAATTCAATTAATAATTAAGAATAAATTAACGAACATAAAATTAATTCATAACATGTTCATTGATCCCCTAGCCCTAGAAAAATAGACTACTCACGCATAATTATAAAAACAAGAACAAAAATTAAATAAGTAAACATGATCATAAGCATAAATTAATTAACAAGAATTAAAACTAATAAACTAATTACTAGAAACTAAACCTAAATAACTAAACTAAACTAAACAAAACAAAATTAAAATTAAACTAAGGAAAGAAATCAACTAAATTATAAAACTAAAAAGAAATTAAAAGAGATAAGGGAAAGAAATTACCAAAGAAGAACTTAAATTGAATTGAATTGCATTGAATTGTAAAGTTGAATAACAAACTAATTCTATTGATTCTAGAGAGAGAAAGATTAGTTAGGATTTCTAAGTCTAAAATTTGGTAAAAAACTAAATAGTCTCATCCACCAATACCATAGCCTATTTATGATACATGGGCTTTGATCAAATTGAGCCCACGAAAAAAACGCACGAAGCAAACTCACGGACCCAAAACCGGGCCACCTGCACCCGCAGTAGTCAAATGGGGGGTGTTCCATGCGCCCGCAAGGCTTTGATTTTGCGACTTCTTGAGGATATGTTTTATGTTGCGGGCGCATAGAGGAACTCGAATTTTTTTGCTGCGCTCGCATGGATTATCTTCAGGCTTATTTTGACGATCTTCTAAATTCTTCGCTCGATTCTTCAAAATCTCTTTCGTAGATTCTCGTACGTTGGCACACATCCCGAGGCAAGTCTATTTTGACTTATTTTAGCTCGCATTGACTTCATAACTTCCTATTACGCTCCTATAACACATAAAACAAACCGAAAACCACACGTAATAACCGAGAAAACATATAATTAACATTAAAAGCTCTAGAAATCAATAAAAACCACTAATGCCGCTCAAAATCATACATTAGCACCGAGGAACGATATTTAATCAAAATAAAGCCACAAACTTAATTATTTTGCACAGAAATTAACCGAAAAACAAGAGAAAAACTCTATACAAAACATATATATATATATATCATTTGGTCTTTGGACTTTGGATTTTTGGTTTTGAGATTTCTCTTATGTTTTGGATTTTGGACTTACACTTTTAGATTTGACTTTGAGGTTTAACTTGTCTCAATGAGGTTGTATTTTTGAATTGGATTTGAAATTTTACGGAGTTTAAGATTCAGAATTCTGGGTTTGAAGTATAAGATGCTATAGTTTGAGATGTAGGCTATGGTTAGGGGAAAAGGGTTGACTTATGGGTGCGTAGATGTGCTTTGACTTTTACATTTGATTTTGATTGGCTTTTCACTTTGAATGATGACTTTCAAAATTTTCTTTCTCTCTCGCTCTTTTTTTTTTTTCTTTTTTTTTTTTTTTATTATCTTAACTTAAGACAATAAAAAATGTCCTTTTTTTTTCTTTTTTTAGCACACGTCGTTTCCCTACGCACCATGATTGGGTTAATAAAGGTGAGGGAGAATGCTGAATGATGGGTGTAAGGTAATGAAATGGTTTTATTTGGTGTTGCCCCTTCCCCCTAGCCCCCTAAGTAGGGCGTTTTACCCCTGGACTCCGACTCGCTGACCTGGCAACAAGACCCCTGCCCGCTGACCGGGCAGTGGGACCCCTGTATAGATTATGGAGTGGGGACCAAATAAGAGAAGGACTGACTTCCAACACAAAATTAGGCGTTCTTTTCAAGCATTCAATTTCAGACATTGGACTTGTTGCAACGTGGTACACTTTAATCATCGGCCTTTAAGTGGGACCAAATATAGGTGTCTACACATTAATTAATTAATTAATTATTAGATCACTTAAATTGATTAATTGTTTTTGGAAAACTCACTTTCTATTTTTAGAAATTCCCTAAAATGTTTTCAAAGTCACTTATTATATCTAGAAGGTTACTAAAAGTGGTATGAGTTATGTATAAGTGTTGGTTTGATGATAAGTTGTTTCTATTCTCTATTTCATGTTGATGAAGCTTTTCGGTGTTTGTTTAATTTAAGATCTGGACATATGTGAAGTCACGTGTAAAAGTGAAGTTTAAGAGTCTAGAATGACATGTTTCATGCGTTTAAAGGTTATGTGATGAGGCTATCGCACACCTATCAAAAATAAACCAAACACCACTAACTAATGTAGCTAGGGAAGTAAGGATCGAATCCTCAGGGAAGCAATTGAACTCTATTAGTTCTAAAAAGCTTAAACCGTACAAAGGGCCTTGGTTGAGAAATGTTGACTAACTAACTGACTACTAATTAACTACTAAGCAATTACGGGAAATGACGGAGATTAAAACCAATAAATTAAGCCTAGGGTCATTCGGGTCACCAAGAACAACTAATGGATTCACTAACAAAGACCGTTCAATCTCATAATTATCGTCAAATTAGGGCTCACTAATTCTCTCGAATCTAGACTCCCTCGAAACTCATCTAGCGGCTCTCGCTCATGCCTAGACTAATTCCGCCTATTATTCAGTGGTCTTATTGTGGTATTTTTACCTCTCGGCATCAAATTCAACAATTACCAAAATTACAACTAAATCTGCGCACAATTCAATTGTAAACGAAAAACCCAATAATAGGAAATTGACTACTAATTGTGGAATTGAAACAACCTAATTTAGTTAGTCCATTAATTAATCAAGGTTTCCCTAACCCTAGAAAATCGACTACTCACTCATGATTATGAAAATTAAAACAAGCATAATTGTAAAATTCATAATTGAATTCATGAAGTAATTGACCAATAAACTAACTAACATCAACAATTAACTAAATTAATTAGACTAAAGAGACTAAAACCAATAAATTAAACTAAAATAAAGAACAAAAGTAAAAGAATTACCAAATTGAAGATTTGAATTGAATTGAAATTTATTGTCAAGAACAAAAACCCTAATTCCCAAATTAATTTGAGAGAGAAAAAGTGCCTAATAATAAAACCTAAGAGAGTAATTCTAAATTATGAAAAGCATAAGTTCTTTTGCCTAGAAAGTCGTGCCTATTGTACCCAAAGTTGGGCTTACCAAGCCTAAGTACGAAAAGAATAAAAGGAAAATAAAAATTCCGGAAAACTGGCTGATGCGGGCGCATAGGAGATTTATGCGCCCGCATCAACCTCCCAGAACGCCTCTTCAACTGAAAACTTCATTAAATGCGGGCGCATAGGTATTTTATGCGGCCGCATATGGTCTTCAGAAGCCTTATTTGTTTCTTTTCTTCTTATTTCTTCAAGGCTTCTTCAAGACTTGTTTACATAACTTTTTGGCACGCACTTCCATGCATTTTCATTCTTATCCCGTCTAAGCTTTCCGGCTTCGTTCCGAGCCTCGGTTTCCGTGCCTGAAATTACAAAACATACCAAAACCGAGCATAACAACCGCGGATGATAAAAATCAAACTAAAAAGCTCTAAAATTGCCGGAAATCAACCAAACTTAGCGAGACACTTCAAAATAGCTAAAGAACATCAAATGAGCTAAAATAAAGTCAGAATAACAACCACTAGGCATAAAATTGACTCGAAACAGGGGGAAAAACACTATAAAAACCGCATTAATTAAACTAAAAAGACTAAAAAGCATAAATTAACTAAAATAAAGAACAAAAACAGAAAAATTACCAAATTGGAGAAACAATTGAAGACTTGAATTGAATTGAAAATCAAAGTTATGAACAAAACCCTAATTTCCCTAAATTAATTTGAGAGAGAAAAGTGCTTAATTCTATATCCTAAGAGAGTAATTCTAAATTATGAAAAGCATAAGTTGTTTTGCCTAGAAAACCGTGCCTAATGTACCCAAGTTGGGCTTACAAAGCCTAAGTACAAAGAAATTAAAAGACGAATAAAAAGATCGGGAAAAACGTCTGATGCGGGCGCATAGGAGGTTTATGCGCCCGCATCTGACCTCCAGAACGCTTCTTCAGCTGCTGATTACATTAAATGCGCCCGCATAGTATTTTTATGCGCCCGCATAATGACCTCAGAAGTTTATTTTGCTTCCTTTTCTTCTTATTTCTTCATAAGTTCTTTAAGGCTTGTTTTACACTTCTTGACACGCATTTCCATGCATCTTCATTCTTATCCCGTCTAAGCTTTCCGGCTTCGTTCCGAGCCTCGGTTTTCGTGCCTGAAATTACAAAACATACCAAAACCGAGCATAACAACCGTGGATGATAAAAATCAACTAAAATGCTCTAAAATTGCCGGAAATTAATCAAACTTGACGAGACACTTCAAATTAGCTAAAGAACATCAAATGAGCTAAAATAAAGCCAGATTAACAACTTCTAGGCATAAAATTGACTCGAAACAAGACGAAAAACACTATAAAAACCGCACATATCAAATTCCCCCAAGCCAAGCCTTTGCTCGTCCCGAGCAAAGATAACGAAATGACTTTCACCCCATAAAAACATATGCATCACAACTCAAGGATCCTTCCGAGTTTACTAAGATCAAAGCAAGTCAAATGCTACACATTGTAAGAAAAAAGTCAAACAAAGCCAACCAAGCAAGTTTAATGAATCGATGACTAGAATAGCTCATGGGTTGTCACTCCACACAATTGAGCATCTAATAATGTAGCTCACCCTCACCACCCAACCATAAGAAAATGAAATGCAAATGCAACAAAGTGTTTAAATGCAAGGTTTTGAGGAACCAAACCCACACCTCACACCTCATGCAAGTGTTTAAGGGTATACACTCAATCCTAAAGTCGACTCGAAATGCAATTAATACTCTACGACCTTGCCAAAAGACTCTTCCACAATCAACCAAAGCATGCACATGAAGATCAAAGAGGACTTTATAAGCTTGTAATGTAAGGCTAGGGTGAAGGGTAAGATAAATTTGGGATAATGTGGCTGAAAATACGGGGTATACGCATAAAACATCGGAGACTCACCAACACACCATTCAATAATATCAATGTCTCCCATCATCCAATTCCAACCGAATCAAACCAAACTTTTCAATTTTCATTCACTTCACACCTTTATTTTCATTCAAAGCACAAATATAAACCAAATTCAAGCTTTTCATTCATCCACTTCAATTTCAACTTGTTTTCTTCCTTTTTTCAATTTTTTTTCTTTCTTTTTTCTTTCAATTTCATTGCTTTTTTTTTTTCCATTTCACTTTAGTTTCACGACTCTTAATAGTTAGCCATTAAGACCAAATTATCACACGTACATAACTGGACTCCAAATCACATTTAGAAACCGACACATTGTGTTTTAAAACACAATTCCAGTCATTGGTACGCAGAGCCTTAATGTGAAACTTATAGAACCTCCTGCACATCAAAATTTCACTATTTCACCAAATCCTCCAGATATACCATCACAGCAATCAACAACCACAATAAACCACAATGCAACTCCCCCAAGCCAAGCTTGGGCATACAATATGTCATCAAACACCGAGGCCAAAAAGGGTTGTAATGCGGTTAAATTTTGTGAGGGATAAAGGCTTAAGAAAACACAGGATCAAGGGGAAAAATGTTCAGCATGAAAATCCTGATAATGTATCTGGAAGGTCTAACACAATTGAATGCCTCTTATCATGCGCAACATGCAACAAAACCTCAATTAAAAGTTACTAAAGTCCAAAGGCAAACCCAAGATCATAAATGCACCAGGAACTAAGCACACACGAAAGGAATACAATTTAATGTAGCCTATAAGATCAAAAGTGGCTCAAATCCTCCCGCTAACACAGTTCAAGTCCAAGACCCAAGCAAGGTTAGACAAAGTTGACAAGTACAAGGAATGCTAGCAATTTAAGACTAAGTCATGCCCGACAAATCACATAAGTAAACTCATCCAAATACAAGAATCATGAAGTTTCAGAAAATTTAAGCAAATGGGTACATGAAAAGTCAAATCAACGAAAAACCGGGACGAGCAGCTAGCCAATCACAATAAGAATTCTCTTTTTTTTTTAAAGCTGAACTACATTAAACTAGGAAAGCAGTACAATTTTTTTGGTTACATGTAAACTCCCGGCCTTAAGGGACGGTATAAACCATGTAACGGTCCTACGAAAGTANTAAACCATGTAACGGTCCTACAAAAGCAGTAAAAACTACACTAGAAAGCAGAAAAAAAAACTTAAGGCTAAACAGCTGTCCCCAAAGCATACAAGTACAAGCAAAAGGAGAATGGAGTTTAGGAACATCTAACCCAATGTAAATCAACTAAAACCGTAAAATCCAATTTCAGAAGTCCTAGTCCTGCTCCGAATGTCATATCTGCAGGGGAAAAGAAACCACATCGGTTCGGATGCTTCATATGTGGAGGGCCACATTGGGGGCAACAAGTTTGAGAAGAACAACAATCGAAAGGAGGAGTTCAGATCAACTTCAAAGACCAACCAACGGGGATGTTTCATATGTGGAGGGCCACATTGGGCAAGGGAATGCCCAACGAAGCAAAGGTTGAGTGCCCTAGTTGCCAACTTGGAGGAGTCGTCTCAAGAGGAGATGAGGTGTGGGGCAATGCGCATGGAGGAGAAAGCCACGCTAGCCAACATGAGACTCCTCAATACTTCAAGTGTCGTGGATAGAGAGCCAACTGAACAGGCAGACACGAGAAAACAAGGGACAAGCATCAAGCAAGGGGGCTTGATGGCGATCCAAGGGGAGGTGAATGGCGTTGGGACCAGGATGCTTGTGGACACAGGAGCATCACACAACTTCTTGGCATTAAGGGAAGCCAAGGATCTGGGCGTCAAGTTCACCAAGGTTGATGGGGAGTGGAAGGCCATCAACAATAAGTCCGCGCCGGTGTACGGTCGGGCATGGGATGTCCGAGTCCGCTTGGGGAAGTGGACGGGCAAAGTTGATTTCTTAGTCGTTGACATGGAGTCGGAGACAACCGTGCTAGGAATGGAGTTCCTAGACAAGATGAGGCCAGTGGTGTTTGGTGATGGCACGATGACTATCACACACAACGGGGTTCAGCATGTGTTGAGGATCACTAGGACAACGGAGGATTGCCCAAAGATTTCATCAATGCGTGCTACGTGGGCGCTTAGGCCTCAGCGTCAATTGGTTGCTCAAGTAGAGCAGGTCATGGGCAAGCCGAGGGTGAAGCATCATGACAAGGTCTGTGGGAGGACCAAGGGAGTTGCTCGTGTCCAAGGGACAAAACAGGGTGAGAAACTCGTGTGTCAACAAGGGGCTTGCACAAACGCGCATGCTCAATGGGAACGAGTGCACAAAGGCATGTGGCACATACAAGTTTCCAGACCACATAAGGACCTCGCCCAAAGAGGTGTGGCCAGAGGGCGTTCAAGGTGTGCATCAATGACCTACTCACGTGTAAGAGGTGACCGAAGAAGGGGAATTAGTCAGCACGTGACAAGTGGTATCAGAGCGGCTACGGTCGTTGGGGTGTTGTCCAAGTGTGTTAGCAAGTGAATGAAGTTGAATTAAGGTTCGATGGCCAAGGATAAGAGTAGCACTTCAGTACAAGCAACTGAAGGCAATGCGCCAGAGGTTACTCAGGCGGCATTTGAGAAGCTAGAGAAACGGGTAGCAAAGGCGGTGGAAAACTCGACCAAAGCAGAGGAGCGATCCACAAGGGTCGAGAGGGGAGCCGCAGAACTATCCGATGGTCTAAGAAAGGCCGAGATGGATATTGAGGCGCTCAAAGAGCAAATGGACGTTGTTGACACAAGGGTTGAAGAGATTGCTATTGAGCGTTCCGCCGAAGCCAACACGCTCGTGAGCCATGTTAGGGAGAAGATGGAGAGCGAGATGGCTAAAGTCTGGGAAGAGCTCTCAGCCTTGAGGAAAGAGAATGAACTCCTCAAGGACGAGCTGTTATTGTGCAAGAAGGCTGCCGTAAATGGGGGTGTTACTATCCAGGCCGGGCCAAAGATGGACATTCCCAAACCTTCCAAGTACTTAGGGAAAAGGGATGCTCGAGAGATCGAAAATTTCCTTTGGAGTTTGGAGAGGTATTTTGAAGCCGTGCACGTGGAGGATGAAACCTCCAAGATCAATACTGCCACTATGTACCTCGGGGAGGATGGTATCCTATGGTGGAGAAGGCGAGAGTTGGATATCAAGAAGGGAACTTATTCCATCGACACTTGGGATGAGTTTAAGAAAGACTTCAAGAAGCAATTCTACCCAGAGAATGCTCAAGAGGTGTCTATGACGAAGCTACGTGAGTTGAAGCACACTAGCCACATTAAAGAATATATCAAGACATTCACATCTCTTTTGCTTGAAGTCGAAGACATGACAGAGAAGACCCAACTCATCTACTTCACTGGAGGGTTGCAGCATTGGGCTCAACTGGAGGTAAAGAGGAGGAACTTGGAGAGCACACAGTATTCACCTTTGTAAACAAGTGTAGCATTTATTAGTGAGCATTAATAAAGTTTAATTCCTTCTACCACTTGTGTGTTTTATTGTGTGTGTTCCTTCCAGCAACCATCTTCCACATAAACTTAGAGAGGGTGAGTGTGTGGGGATAACTTGAGCACAAGGGGTGCATTACTTGGGGTGAGTGCTAAGGGCTAACGAGATCTGTCCAACGCACTAACACATTCGTCTGGGACGAATACTTGGAAGCTAGACACAAGGGACGTGTCTTGCTAATTAAGATAATCAGCTCAAGGGGTGAGCTACGCAGACACGAGGAGCGTGTCAAGGGGAAGTCAGACTTGTTCACGACGGACTGTTGATCAAGTGCCACATGGGGTTGACTAGCTTTGAGGGAGTCAAAGTGTCAGAACGATCCAACCCACAGAGACTGAGAGAGATAGAAAGAGTAATATAAGTATTGTATTCAGTTTTCTCTCAAAGAAATAAAACTCATACTCATAAACTTGTGCTTTTCTTATTCTTTTGTTCAAGCTTTCGTTGCAATACTTAGCTATATACTAAGGAAGGGTTAGCCTTGTCGTGTCTGCCTGTTCAGTTGGCTCTCTATCCACGACACTTGAAGTATTGAGGAGTCTCATGTTGGCTAGCGTGGCTTTCTCCTCCATGCGCATTGCCCCACACCTCATCTCCTCTTGAGACGACTCCTCCAAGTTGGCAACTAGGGCACTCAACCTTTGCTTCGTTGGGCATTCCCTTGCCCAATGTGGCCCTCCACATATGAAGCATCCCCGTTGGTTGGTCTTTGAAGTTGATCTGAACTCCTCCTTTCGATTGTTGTTCTCCTCCAAACTTGTTGCACGTGGCCCTGGTCGACATGGTGCATTTGCTCTCTCCACTGGACCCGCTGCAGGTGATCCACATCGGTTCGGAGACCGCGAACACTATCATCTAATCTGTCAAACCGATGTCCGTATTGCTCGAACCGCTGGTCAATCTGATCGAACTGCTGAGTGTTGTAGGCATGCATTTCGTCCAGGCAGTTCATCAGTGGGGTCATGTCAAAGGCGCCCTGGGGATGTGGGAGTGGCGGAGCTGGGTGTTGAGGAATGTCCTCTTGAGGGACACCCCCCGCCTGCTGCATTACTTGGGCCATTCTAAGGGCCCTCTTCTCGGCATCCGTCCTCTCAACCAGTGGGATAGGGTCTGGGGGAATCCTCCAGGGGTTCACGCCTTCGGGGTGGTCAAGGTAGTGGGTGGAGGTGAAGGCATTGGGAAGGTAGCACCAAGATAGTTCTCGGACATTCCATACCAAGCGTTCCTGCCGGCCCCTGGTGTATGTTCTGCAGAACCCGGCAGTCCACAAGGAGGGAATGTCCATCAGTGGGTTTTCTTCAATGGGGTGCAACCCTTCAAAGTTCTCTCGATGGCCCAACTGGTAGGCCAACCAGGTAATCATGCCTCCACAGTAAATGACCCCCGTGTTTGTGGCACCTTCAGCTATCTCAGCAAATCTACGGGCAAGGAAGAACCCGTAGTTGTAGTCTCGGCCTCGTAGATGGGATCCCTCAGTAGCTAACCACAGTAGTTTGAGCTCATCTGGATAGACTTGCCCCAACTCTCCTCGGGAAAATAGGCAATAGACAACGAAGCGGAGGAAGTATCGGAGGGCTGCATGCTGAACCTCCGAGGTCTTACTGGTGGATGAGGCATAGGGGGTGGTACCGTCAATGATACGGAGCCACCAGGAAGCCTCCTCGTACTTGGACCAACCATGCTCGAGAGCTACAGAAACCAAGTTGTCTGAGTCCCAGAAGAAGTGTTCGTTGAACTGTTGCAAGGTGAACTCATAACGGGTGCCGAATATTGTGAAACTGACCATCCCCGTTCGAGCTGTTGGGTTACTGGGGTTCCGTACAATAACCCTGAAGTGGAAGGTGGAAAGGAACTCCAGAGTGAGTTCCCGGTATGTAGGTGGAGCCATTGGTTCGCCATCAGGTCCTGGCATGGTGACTCCAAGCCATGCACCCCAGCCGATGTTATCTGCCATCTGGACCACTTGGTCAGTGATCCCCATCTCATCGCAGGTGCTACGGTCAAAGAATCTGGTGGAGCGGATGGGCCGCTTTTGCAGTCTCTCGAACCGGGCTTGTTGTTGGCGGCGGTTTGGTGGTGCGGGGTCTCTAGAACTAGAGCCCGCAGGTTGTTTGCCCCTAGAAGCCGAGGTAGAAGACTCGGTCCTCTGTGATTTCCTCGAAGTTCTGTGAGAGCTCATGGTTCCTGAAAATCGAAAAGGGATACATTAGAACCATAGTGAAATGCGTGACAAAACAACATAACATAGCAAGCTCATGCAGTGAAAAATTGTTCAATTAGACAAATTGAGCAGAAATTTCGGCATGACCCGTCTATTTTATCAATCTAGCCAAAAGCCGCGAGGCTACCAACAATCACCAAAACCAACATTTTTCAACAAAAATCCAAGGTTTCCACACATTTCCAAGGGTTCCAACATAATTCCAGTAAAAACACCATTCTCATGAAACCAAAAGTGCAACTATTACCGACATTTTAAACCTGAATTACTAATTCAAAGCACCCTAGTTCACCAAGTAACAAACTACACTCATGGAAAGGAAATATAATCAAACTTCCATGGCATTATCAACACAAATTAAGGCAAAAGTCTGGCAAGTCAAGACCACAATATCATCATCTAAAAAAAAAGAGCATTGTTCACAAACTTAAAATAAGAGCATGGATTTTACTAAGTTATAAACTTGAGATTGAAAATTAATAACTAAACAAGCAATTATTAACGTCACACAAGCATAAAATTCAAGAAAATCATACTACAAATTCGTAACTACGAAACCCTATAGTGTGAACGCCATGAAAAATCAAGAAAACTTGTCAAAACTTACTCAAAGTTAGATTTATACCTTAATAGATGAAGATGAATTGGAAGCAAAGTAGAAAAAACGCCCAAAGAGTCCAAAATTAATCAAAAATCGCCCCGAATTTCAGATTTTCGCGCGCCTCTATTTGCCCCAAATTGCAGATTTTTTTTCGAAAATTGATTGAGGGGTTTTGTTGAGGGAGATGAGAGGATGCTTGTGTTAAAATTTGAGTTGATTTGGAGAAAGATTGAGTGAGATAAGAGAGAAAGAAATTTTTGAAACTAAGGTTTTAATGGAGGTTGAAGGTTGAAGAAGAATATGTGAGGTGAGAAGTGAGAGAAAGAAAGGATAAAAAGGAATAAAAGAGAGTAAAAAGAAGTAAAAAAAATAAAAAAAAAGAAAATCGGGCCGAGATGCGCCCGCATCTCGTGCGGGTTTTAAATCTCTGGGACTTCTGGGGGTCTGATGCGCCCGCATAAAATACTTATGCGCCCGCATCGACCCCTGCAACAGATCATTTGGGCATTCTGTAGGTAAGATGCGCCCGCATAAAATGCTTATGCGCCCGCATCTTACTTTTTCAAAAAGTTCTTTGGGGTTCTGGGGGTCAGATGCGCCCGCATAAAACTTTTATGCGCCCGCATCTGCCCCATTTTACCCGGCTTTTGCTTTCTTTCTTCATCTAAAATTTCCTTTTCACTCACCTTAACCCTTACTTATATTTTTAACTACGGAATGCAACCGAAAACCTCTAGTTACTCAACTACACCTAAAAGCACACAAAAACACAACTAACTAAAAATTACGAAAATAAACTAAAACACACCAAAAACACACAAAAAGAGTTAAAAAGGGATAGAAAGCTCGGGTTGCCTCCCGAGAAGCGCTTGTTTAGGGTCATTAGCTTGACCATGGCTCCGGAGTGGTCAATGTGAATCGGGATTGTAGAATTGCACCTCTTCTACTAATCCAACCGCATCACCTTCATAATAGAGCTTCAATCGTTGTCCGTTGACCTTGAACTTTTCACCTTTATCATTTTGGACTTCAAAGAACCCGAATTTGCTCACCATAGTAACCGAAAAAGGCCCACTCCACCTGGACTTCAGTTTTCCAGGAAACAATCTGAGACGGGAGTTAAATAGGAGTACCCTGTCACCAACTTGAAATTCCCTTCTCCTGATTCTTTTGTCATGCCACCTCTTAGTCTTTTCTTTATATATTTTTGCATTATCATACGCAGCTAAACGGAATTCATCGAGCTCATTTAGTTGAAGGAGTCGTTTTTCTCCCGCCAGCTTGGCATCCATATTCAATTCCTTGACTGCCCAGTATGCCTTATATTCTAACTCAACCGGAAGGTGACATGCTTTACCATAAACTAACCGAAACGGAGAGGTGCCGATTGGGGTTTTGAAAGCCGTCCTATATGCCCATAGAGCATCATGAAGCTTGTTGGTCCAATCCTTTCTCGATTTTGCAACTGTCTTCTCCAGAATAGACTTGATCTCGCGATTAGAAACCTCAACTTGGCCGCTTGTCTGTGGGTGATATGCTAGTCCTGTTCTATGGTATACACCGTACTTTTTCAGCAGCTTATCTAACCTTTTCTCATGGAAATGCTTCCCCCCATCACTGATGACAGCTCTAGGGACTCCGAACCTAGGAAAAATAACCTGCTTAAACAACCGCAAAACCGTATTAGAATCACAATGGGGGGTAGCCAGAGCTTCCACCCATTTAGAAACATAATCCACAGCTACTAGAATATAACGGTTTCCATTAGAGGATGGGAAGGGTCCCATATAGTCAATACCCCAAACATCGAAAATTTCAACTTCCAATATACCTGTTTGCGGCATTTCGTGCCTTTGTGAGATGTTACCTGTTCGTTGGCACGAATCACAAGACATAATGAAAGCTCTCGCGTCCTGCAAAATCGTGGGCCAGTAGAAACCCGATTCTAAGACCTTGAACATCGTCTTGGAGGGTCCAGCATGACCTCCATAGGGTGATGAATGGCAATGGTGAAGGACACCATATACCTCCCATTCCGGAACACATTTCCTGTATAAACCATCTGCACACTCACGAAACAGGTTAGGATCATCCCAAAAATATCGTTTAACATCGTGCAAAAATTTCTTTTTCTGCTGATAAGTCAAGTCGGAGGGTAGAACACCTCCTACAACATAGTTAGCGAAATCAGCAAACCAAGGTGAATGCACACAAACAGCAAACAGATGTTCATCAGGGAAAGAATCGTCAATGGGGGTAGAGATCTCCCCATCGTCATACCGTATTCTCGATAAATGGTCAGCTACCACATTCTCTGCGCCCTTCTTATCGCGAATTTCGAGGTCAAACTCTTGAAGCAGCAAAATCCATCGAATAAGTCTCGGTTTGGCTTCCTTCTTTCCAAGTAGATATTTAAGAGCTGCATGGTCAGTATAGACAATAACTTTCGAACCTACAAGATAAGCACGAAATTTATCTAAAGCATAAACTATAGCAAGTAGCTCCTTTTCCGTGGTGGCATAATTGACTTGAGCTTCATCTAAAGTCTTACTAGCATAATAAATAGCATGCAAGACCTTGTCTTTCCTTTGACCTAAAACCGCACCAACTGCAAAATCACTAGCATCACACATTATTTCGAAAGGTAAATTCCAATCAGGGGACTGTATAATGGGTGCAGAAATTAGTGCATTTTTGATCATATTAAAGGACTCAAGACACTCGTCAGTGAATTTAAATTCAGCATCTTTTAGCAGTAATTGGGTTAGTGGTTTCGCAATTTTAGAGAAATCTTTAATAAACCTGCGATAAAAACCAGCATGACCCAAGAAACTTCTTACCCCTTTTACATTTACTGGAGGTGGCAGTTGCTCAATTACCTGTATTTTTGCCTTATCCACCTCAATTCCACGTTCGGAGACCAAATGTCCCAAAACTACTCCTTCATTGACCATAAAATGACACTTTTCCCAATTTAAAACCAGATTCACCTGTTCACATCTTTCGAGAACTTTAGTCAAATTAGTCAAACATGAATCAAAATCAGAGCCGTAAACACTAAAATCATCCATGAAGACTTCCATAATAGACTCTATAAATTCAGAAAAAATGCTCATCATGCAACGTTGAAAAGTAGCAGGTGCATTACATAATCCAAAAGGCATCCTACGATATGCAAAGGTACCATAAGGACATGTAAAAGTCGTTTTCTCCCTATCATCAGGATGGATGGGGATCTGAAAGAAACCCGAATATCCATCGAGATAACAGAAATACTTATTCTTAGCTAATCTTTCCAACATTTGATCAATAAAAGGAAGGGGGAAATGATCTTTTTTAGTTGCAACATTCAATTTCCGGTAATCAATACACATCCTCCATCCTGTGACAACTCTAGTGGGGATTAATTCATTTTTCTCATTACGAACAACGGTTGTCCCTCCTTTCTTAGGGACTACCTGTACTGGACTTACCCACTGGGAATCAGGTACTGAATAGATAATACCTGCATCTAGAAGTTTAAGGACTTCTTTCTTCACTACCTCCTGCATGTTAGGATTCAAACGTCGTTGACCCTGGATACAGGGTTTGTGGCCCTCTTCTAAATGAATTCTATGCATACAAAAGTCAGGACTAATACCGGTCAAATCATCAATAGTATAGCCAATAGCTTTCTTATGAGCTTTAAGTACACATAAAAGTTTATTTAATTGATTATCATTAAGAGAAGCACTAACAATAACAGGGTACAACTTCTTATCATCGAGAAAAGCATATTTCAAGTGAGAGGGGAGGGGTTTCATCTCAGGTTGAGTTACCTCTTTAACAGAACAAACCTCTTGAGGTAACTTAATAAATCTCCGGCTCTCTTCCGAGTTCGATTCCTCACCAGTAAGATCCTGGACTAAAGCATCAGTAATGATTGTACCATCACCTGCATCAACATCAAGACAAACAACAGCCTCCAGAAGATCTTTTGTAGTAGATCGAGGCATATCATCAAATACAATTTCATCAATGACATCGATAGCATAACATGATTGTTCCATCATTGGACTTTTAAGAGCAGCATTAAGATTAAAGGTAACTTTATCATCTCCTACAGACAAGGTCAAGCTACCATTTTTGACATCGATAACAGCACCTGCAGTGTGTAAGAAAGGTCGACCAAGAATGATCGGGATGTGTGCATCCTCATCCATGTCTAACACAACAAAATCAACAGGGATAAAGAATTTCCCGACTCTCACCGGGACATCCTCTAAAATACCTTTAGGATATTTCACTGTCCTATCTGCCATCTGCAAGGTAATGTTAGTGACTTTCAAAGCACCCATATCAAGCTTTCTACAAATAGACAGTGGCATAACACTAACACTGGCTCCTAAATCACATAATGCTTTGTCAATAAACAGGGGGCCAATGTTACAGGGAATAGAAAAACTTCCTGGGTCCTTTAGTTTCGGTGGTGACTTGTTTTGCAATATGGCACTGCACTCCTCCGTGAGTGCTACGGTCTCCACTACACTCAATTCGCGTTTCCTGCTCAAAATGTCTTTCAAAAACTTAGTGTAAGTAGGAACTTGGGTGATTAAATCAGTAAATGGAACAGTAACTTGCAGATTTTTAACAATAGCTAAAAATTTACTAAAATGGTTATCGTTCTTACTCCTGGTCACCCTGTTCGGAAAGGGCAACCTAACCTGTGATTTCGGGATAGTATCAACCGGTGTATCATCTACCTTCTCCTTAGGTGCTTCAGCCTCCTTATCTGGAACTGCATCTGAATCTGCAATCACCTCATCTCCGGTCTTCTCAGCTCCACCTGAAACATCAGAATTAACATTATCAGTAGGCATTTTCGGACCTTCATAAGCAGCTCCACTCCTCAAGGTGATGGCATTGACATGGTCCCTCGGGGGATTCTGTGATGCCTGTGATGATGGGGGTGTGGGTTGTGATGGAAGGTGGCCTGGTTGCCTTTGAGCAGTTGATTGCGCAATCTGAGCTATCTGAGTTTCCAAGTGCTTGTTATGAGCCTGCATCGCCTCCATATTTTTCTGCATTTGCAACATCATATTCTTCAACTCCGAGATTTCTCCACTAGGTTGAGGTGGCATTGGCGGTGCTGGTAGTGGTGGTCTGCTAAAACCTGGTGGGTGTGGTGGTACATATCTCTGCATTTGCTGGGGTGGCTGCTGAGGTGGCATGGCTTGCTGAGGATTCTGGACATTGCTGTTGTTCTTGTAGGAAAAGTATGGGTGATCCTTCCAGCCCGGATTGTATGTATTAGAGTATGGATTGTTTTTATAGGCTTGAAAGGCACATACTTGTTCTACTGAACTAGTGCAAGACTGGGAATTATGACCGAAAGAACCACATGAATCACAGAAAGGATCAGTGCATCCCGAAAGTGCAGCTACAGGTGATGGTGGGGGAGCTGTAGTACCAATCTTATCGAGCTTCTGACTTATGGCATTTATCTGTGCAGCTAAACTCTCATACTTATCATCAACTACATGTTTCCCACCCTTTTTGGAATGCCCTCTAAGGTTACCAAACTGTGAATTATGAGTGGCAATTTCATCTATCAACTCATATGCAGCATTGACTTCCTGGTTCATAAACCGACCATTAGCAGCAGAATCTAGCAAGGCCCTACTCTCATTTCCCAACCCATTGTAGAATGATTGAACTAGGAACCATTTCTCAAGCCCGTGATGAGGACACATTCTCAATAACTCCTTAAACCGTTCCCAAGCATCATATAATGACTCATCTGTCTCCTGATTGAAGTTAGTGATTTGGCTTCTCAATAAGGCAGTTCTCTGTGGTGGGTAGTATTTCCTCTGAAAAGCAAGAGCTAAATCCTCCCAACAATTAATGGTGGCCATATTGAGATCATTCAACCAGGTTCTAGCCTTGTCTTTTAATGAAAACGGAAACATTCGCCTTCTAATGTAGTCCTTAGAGACATTCATTTGCTTGATAGTATCACAGTATTGAAGGAAATTCTGTAAGTGTAAGTTCGGATCTTCCTTCAATGTCCCTGAAAACTGATTTCGTTCAACCATATTCACAAGAGCCGGTTTCAGTTCAAAGTTAGCAGCATCGGTATCAGGTACTGAATAACCTCCAGCCATAGACTCCGTACTAGGCAAGGAATAGTCTCTCAATGAACGGGCCGCAGGTGGCGGTGGTGGTGGAGGCGGTGGTCCTCTACCCTGTCCTTCTCCTTCGGCAGCCATTTCAACTTCTAAATACCCTTCAAACAGCGGATTGAAGGTGAACTCGAAAAACTGAGACAAGTCAGAAACAGTTTCCTCCACAGATCGGGGAAGAAAAATTCGGCGTCTACTACGTCTCAACCGTTTCAGAAACACTCGCTCGGGCTCAGGGAAGATGTAAGTATCAGGCTCGTGGTCGTTTTGCATAAACCTATGAACCTGCACACAATATAAACTCCGAGCAAAGATAAGAAATAGCCCCAAAGAACTGAATAGTTCTTTGAGACTAAGAAAAATAAAAATAAAACAGTAAAAACCCGACTAATAGAATTAAAAATTGCCTCCCCGGCAACGGCGCCAAAATTTGAACAGGCTATCGCACACCTATCAAAAGTAAACCAAACGACACTAACTAATGTAGCTAGGGTAGTAAGGATCGAATCCTCAGGGAAGCAGTTAAACTCTATTAGTTCTAAAAAGCTTAAACTGTGTAAAGAGCCTTGGTCGAGAAGTATTGACTAGCTAACTGACTATTGACTAATTACTAACTAATTACTGGAAATGACGAAGAATTAAACCAATAAACTAAGCCTAGGGTCATTCGGGTCACCAAGAACAACTAATGGATTCACTAACAAAGACCGTTCAATCTCACAATTATCGTCAAATTAGGGCTCACTAATTCTCTCGAATCTAGACTCCCTCGAAACTCATCTAGCGGCTCTCGCTCATGCCTAGACTAATTCCGCCTATTATTCAGTGGTCTTATTGTGGTATTTTTACCTCTCGGCATCAAATTCAACAATTACCAAAATTACAACTAAATCTGCGCACAATTCAATTGTAAACGAAAAACCCAATAATAGGAAATTGACTACTAATTGTGGAATTGAAACAACCTAATTTAGTTAGTCCATTAATTAATCAAGGTTTCCCTAACCCTAGAAAAACGACTACTCACTCATGATTATGAAAATTAAAGCAAGCATAATTGTAAAATTCATAATTGAATTCATGAAGTAATTGACCAATAAACTAACTAACATCCACAATTAACTAAATTAATTAGACTAAAGAGACTAAAAAGCATAAATTAAACTAAAATAAAGAACAAAAGTAAAAGAATTACCAAATTGAAGAACAAATTGAAGACTTGAATTGAATTGAAATTTATTGTCAAGAACAAAAACCCTAATTCCCAAATTAATTTGAGAGAGAAAAAGTGCCTAATAATAAAACCTAAGAGAGTAATTCTAAATTATGAAAAGCATAAGTTCTTTTGCCTAGAAAGTCGTGCCTATTGTACCCAAAGTTGGGCTTACCAAGCCTATGTACGAAAAGAATAAAAGAAAAATAAAAATTCCGGAAAACTGGCCGATGCGGGCGCATAGGAGATTTATGAGCCCGCATCAACCTCCCAAAACGCCTCTTCAACTGAAAACTTCATTAAATGCGGGAGCATAGGTATTTTATGCGGCCGCATATGGTCTTCAGAAGCCTTATTTGTTTCTTTTCTTCTTATTTCTTCAAGACTTCTTCAAGACTTGTTTACATAACTTTTTGGCACGCACGTCCATGCATCTTCATTCTTATCCCATCCAAGCTTTCCGGCTTCGTTCCGAGCCTCGGTTTCCGTGCCTGAAATTACAAAACACACCAAAACCGAGCATAACAACCGAAAATGATAAAATCAAACTAAAGAGCTCTAAAATTGTCGGAAATCAATCAAACTTGACGAAACACTTCAAATTAGCTAAAGAACACCACATGAGCTAAAAATAAAGCCAGAATAACAACCACTAGGCATAAAACTGGCCCGAAACAAGGGGAAAAATACTATAAAAACCGCACATATCATTATGTATATGTTTAGTCATGTATATACAAATTTTGACTATGTTTTAAATATGTTTTGACAATGTGACTCATGTTTTCAAGCAAGAAAAGTTATGCTTTAAAGTTAAGTCAAAGTCAAGTTTATAAGTCAAATTTATTGTTCATAAGTTTATTTCAAAGTATAAAGTCAAAGTAAAGACAATTACAAGCAAGCCAAGTATCATTTTCAGGTTGAGGTTTTTCCAAAGGAACATGAGTCCTCATTTCAGCCAAATGAGGTTACCATATGGGGGAAATATGTATTGCCTTAACGCTGTATTTCCATAGTGGCGTGTGATGATGCTTCACTGTTTAGTCAGTGAATTCCTAAGTGTTTTTAGTATGTAGATGGGGTGGATAGATGTCATGTACCAATTCGAAAGTCTTGTAAACTTTCAATTAGAGCGGATTGCTTGAAAGCACCAATATATTTTATTGGTGATCGACTTTCCAAAGAGCCTATTCATGTTTCCTATATATCCTTTGACAAAACAAAGTTATCAAGCAAAGTTTTAAAGCAAAAAAGTTATTGAGCAAGTAAAGTTCAAGTAAAGCTAATAAGCAAGCAAGTTAAGGGTACATGTCTTACGAGTCTTGTGTGAGTCTATGTGTGTTCTTGTTGTTGTCGTGTCTCATGTTGTTATGCTTTTGTTGGTTAGTACATACTTAGCTTTTGCTGACTCATATATTTACATGTTTTTTGTTTTGTTCTACTTTGCTTGTTGGAGCAGAATAAATGCAAGTTTTCTTTTGAGCATTTGTGTAGGAAGAAGGGAATCTGCAAGAGACTTTACATTATTTTTTTTGTAGTTTGTTTCGTTTTCTAAACATTTGATTTTTAATTTGGTTTTGAATAAGGGTCATGCATAATGGTTCTAAGTTGTAAGACTTTGGCTTAATGGTTTTACATAGTTATAAAATACTTCAGCTGTGTGTATATAAGAAAATGGATTTTGTTTGTGGTTTTGTTTTACCCTTAGCCATAGCGTTGCAACTAGTTTTCATAGTTAGTTGTGGCGTGGTGATAACATGTTCAAGTTCCTCTTGTTTTTAGGTTAAAGATAAGTTTTAGAAAGGAATTTATAGGTATTACAATATTAATAGTTAAATTTAAATTCTAGTTAATTAACTCACAAAAATGATTAATTAAAACAATGTAACAAATCAAAATGAAACACGTTGCTTTTTTACCTCTTTCTATAGGTCACTAAAATTCCTTAAAAGGTTATAGTGCATATAGAGAATGATTTGTGTAACATAACATTATAATGAGTTTAACTTAAGTTGAAATTATTTTGAGCAGATGGGTGAAAGTTGAGATTTTTCTCGTAATTTTTGTTTTTAATATTAAAAAATAAAAGCATTAGGAGTATAAAGTAAATATATTGGACCAAAGCCAAAATAAATTGTTTATTGAATCCAAAATGAGCGAAATCTTTTTATACATTAAATAAGATTAAACAGTGTTAAATGACAAAATAAACTATGTAAAAAGTCAAATTACATAAGAATTTTTTATATAATTTTGAATGTAATATCGATCATCTATAGATTACATGACCTCATATAGTCATATGTAAGATTGTTGAGAATGGATCATCATCATCTACATATGGAGTAGTACGAAATAAGCAAGCAACATGAATATATGACCTAATATGTTAGAATATCCATGTGATCCTTAATATCCAGGATTCCAATTTCGTTAGTTGACACTCTTTCAATTTTCGTTAGAACGTAATCAACGAGATTCTTAAAATATAGTTTTTTCTTAGTTAATTTCATTAAGTAATTATTAAAGATTTCCCAATTCAAACCACAATTTGGAGGCACTTAACAATAATTCAACCCTTGGGTTCTATGATATCATCAAATTCCAAATAAATATATACGAAGTAAATTTCTTTAGACATTCAACTTGTTCAATATAGTCACAAGAGATTGCTATCGTCAATAAAATAGACATATTCTCTTGAACATTGTATTCTTCATTGCCATAGATCACACAATGAAGATCTTTACTTTTAAAACTTGTTCCTTGATCCCTTTGTTTCTTAGCCTTATTATAATTTCCTTTGTTTCATTGATCATTTTGAATGGACCTCAATACTTCTTATACGGTACAAAATATGATATTCGAGTCATAAACGGTTTCACCAACAACTCCTCTTTGGCACTCGTCATATGGTGCTCATCACCTAATCAAGAGATGGGTGGGCGGGCGCTACAAGAGGGCGACGACTATAGTTGGAGCCAAACTACAAGTTTCTTGAGTATAGGTGATAGCAATCGCGTAGTTTGTACAATGAAATGGGATGAAAAGAGGAAGAAGTTTGATGCATTTCATGCCTCTAGAGATATTGACCGTTGTAGCCTCTTGAAAATGTGCGTTTGGTTGGTTAAAGAAGATGGTTTTTATTTTAGCAAAGATGGTTTGCTCTTTCACAAGGAATTTTCTTGGCCATATTAAATAATTTAGATTTAATTTTTTGTTATCAGAATTTAATCATGCACGATTTGAAGTTGGTGTTTTGTAACATTTTGAGATGATGAATTTCATGATATACTTACAACTTATTTTTATCAAAATTAAATGTTAACCTCTTGTGATAAAGTAACTATTACTATTTTAATTGAAATCCCTTGCTTAGCATAAAAAAAAAAACGCTTGTGAGGAAAAGAAAGGTCGAGTCTTTTTTGTGAAAAGTTCATATGAGGGATATGGCGTTAAACATATAATAGGAAAAGATTTAACTCATTACCATGAAAGTACAAAAAATGTGAATTTGTAGCAAGATTATTCGGTACATGATGCACCCTTCTATTCCATGGTAACATTTACACAAACATTTAAACAAAAAATGCACCATAAGCATAATTAGTGAAAATCACGCATAATGAAGGATATTCTTTCGGGGTAAATAGATGAACTTTGGCCATATATTTGTATTACCCTTATTGAATCCTTGGGCTTCACTTGTCACTTTTGTCGCCCATTTATTAGTTTTTGGCAATGCTTTGTCGACCATATCGATTGACACAACTAAAAGTCCACTCCTTGTTCAGCCCTTGCTCACACACGACTCAAGAAGCATATGGTATAGTTTATAGACCACGAGTAAGAAGCACATAAAATACAATTGATATACTTAGCATGTATGGCTTAGGGCCTCCAACCAAGTCTCCTCTGGAGTTGTCCTGCTCAAGCGTAGTTCATCATCTTTTTGGTCTCAAATAATATGTTCTCTCTCGAAACATTCTCAAATAATCAAAGTTGGTCATTGGTCTACTCGTAAGGGGATGCCACCAATTAGCTTCCTTGCACAATACAAGTTTACTGCCCGTTGACTTGCATACATGTCGGAATCCTTAGTTTATATTTTAAGTTGGGTCAATAGGGGAGGGGAAATGCCATAGAGCACACCGTAATGTTAACCGCTACTTATCACAATCGAGGTGACGATGCTCCTAGCAAGTTGAGGTTTATCCGTCGTTCCAATCCACACTAATTCACGCCCTCAGCCAGTCAGCAGAACAACTTTGACCACACTAGTCATTACCCCCAATCTGTTTCCCTCTCAATAATTTCATGTACTTTTTGACACTCTTTTAAAAGTCATCATTTTCATATTTCCCTTGTGATTCTTGTTCGATCGATCTCATCACTAGTATTTAGCCTTAGACAAAATTTATGTCACTTAGGAATTTATTCTGAAACAAACTGACTCAGCCACAACACCTCGTGGTGCGATAGGTTCCAAGCACGATAGAGCTTTCATCCTCTATAGCACTTCTTTCTAGCAGGAATTTAGGCCTAGTACATCGTAGAAAACACTATTTAAGACAATCATTCGAATAGCGAAACAACATGATTCTTATTAAAGATGGCCTTTTCCCGATTTGCTGGTCGTTACTAGCTAGAAAAATCCTAGAAATTTCCCCTCTTTTCTTCTCCTCATTAATATGCTTAAACTCAGCAAGTAGCCTTGCTGATGGCTTTAGAAAAAAAAATTGGTTTTATTAATGAGACTCTCACCCTACTAACTCCTACATAACGCTAATCTCCAAAGATTGGCATGGCTTTGAAATGATTAAAAGACGAGTTCTTGATTAGTTAGTACAAAAAAATGAAATTATTTTTGGAGTGTTAATTTTTTCGAATTTGCGAATTAAGTTTAGGATGAGATTTTTTTGAACATTTTGGTCAACAAAAGACTACTATTCTCTTTGTATTGATAATGAAAGTTATTATTAATTATTCAGCAATTAAAAGCACGTTTTCTCTTTGAATCAATGATATCTAATACTACCTTCATTTATGATTAGATGCAAAGATTTGAGTTGCACCCATTTTAAGTAAAAGTTTGTGCGTGAGGATAACAGGAAGACATAAATATATTGACAAACATGAGATGAAGAGAGATATAGAGAATTGAAATGAAAAGAATACAATTGTTGCATCTGATTTGAAGCATCTATTTTTGGTAATTGTTGTATCTAATTTGAAACAAAGGTAATGATTGGGTTTCTATTTTGATACGCATATTAATGAGCAAAACTTCGAGGGTTTGGGTTTGATTGAAGGAGGAAAACAAGAAGCAACCTTGGGGGAGTTAGTGGCTTATGGAGACACAAGGCTTCTTGGGTTGGCTAGGGTGGATTTCTACGTGTGCATGGTGACATGCACAAGCTTATTCACGTAAATGTAAAGCAAGTATAGTTAGTAGTTTAGAAGTGTTGAGCTATATGGGTTTTCTTCCCACGTCATTTGATAGGGTTTTACCATATGGTGTTTTGTTATTTTCTTGATTAGTTTATGAGTCAAGGTTGATGGAATCAAGCATGAGAAACACAAAAATGGAGGTTTCTTGAAATAAAGATTGAATCTTGAAGAGTTTCTTGAAGTTCTTGAAATCGGAAGTCCAACAAAAATCAACGAGAATCAACGCAATGCATATGGCGGGATTTTTGAAAGATTTTTGAAGTTGTGGGCAACGTTGTCAACGCGGGATTTTGTGTTGTTTGACTTGGTCAACCTAGGGTTGTTATTCGGAAATATGGTGGCTAGATTTGATTTGCAAAATATCTAAGATTTAGACTAGAAATCAGATTACAAAATATATGGTGCAAAGATATGTATCCGGTTTTGTTAAGATTTTCTTGTTATCCTAATCTTAGTTTGTTATACCATATATCTAAGGTAGTTAGGATATGTTTAGATTTCTGAAATATTATGTGATATGTTTAGCCTATAAATAGGATGTAAAATACATCAATAAAATTCAGATTTGAGTAATTAAACACAAAATGTTTCCGGTTTTTATTGTTTCACGAAGAAAACAAAATTTTGAGAGTTTCTTGTGAGAAATTCGATTGAGTGAGTGGTGCTTTTGCTTTATCTCACGTGAGGATAGTTCTTAGGATTTGAGGGTGCTTTGCTTTAATCAAATTCTACCAATTATTCGCCTTAGAAGTTCAGATTTGTGGTGCGTGGCTTTATCAAATTTGAAGTCTAAGTTTTCTTTGTGTGAGTGGCGTTTGTCTATAACAAAATTCACATCAACTTTTGGTGCTCTCGTTGAGAGATTCATTCAATCTCAAGTGTTCAATATCAATTATCATGGCTCAAGAAGGTGGAGACGAAAATCCACAAGGATTCACGAAGGGTTTGAGCTTGGCTCAAGCAAAAGAGCTACGTATGCAAGGGGAGATTGACGAGTTAAAGGCTCGTTTAGATGAAGTCCTAACCATCATGGCTTCTACCAAGAAAACTCCTACTAAATCTAAACAAGAGGAGGGCTCATCATCAAGTGAAAGTGAGCAAGAAAGTGTGAGGAGTGTACGTAAACCAAAAAAGGGATACTCATCAAGTTCTAGTGACGATGAGGAACCAAGATCAAGGCACAAACATAAGGGAAAGATGAGGGATGATGATCGAAATCTTAAACTCGAAATTCCTGAGTTTAATGGAGGTATGGATCCTGAAAAATTTCTAGATTGGATTCGTAGGGTTGAGAGGATTTTTCGTTACAAAGAATATGATGATCATAAGTCCTATAAATTGGCGGAATTAAAACTCACTTCCTATGCAAGTTTATGGCTTGAGGGTTTACAAAGAAAGAGAAGGAAAGAAGGTAGATCAAAAATATCTTCATGGTCTAAATTAAAAAGGGAGATGAGGAAACGTTTTGTTCCTCAAGATTTCGAGCAAAACAATTTCATCAAGATGCATACATTAAAACAAGATAGAAAAACGGTTGATGAATACATTGTGGAGTTTGAAAAATTGATCATGATTTGTGATTTAGAAGAGAAGGAGGACCACAAAGTGGCTCGTTTTGTGGCTGGTCTAGATGAAAATATAAGGGAGAAGGTCGAATTACAACCTTATTGGACCTTTGATGAAGTTTGTAGAGTGGCAGCAAGGGTTGAGAAACAAGTTGCACGTAAGCCAAAGACATACTTCAAAACTTATGACCCTAAGGAAAAACGTGATACTTTTCCTCAAAAATCAAACTTTGATAAGGTTACTAAACCACCCTTCATCAAGGATAAGAGTTCAACTTCAAAGCCCCAAAGTAGTGATTCACGCATTGTTTGTTTCAAGTGTAAAGGGCAAGGTCACATTCAAAGAGATTGTCCTCATGCTAGGGTCACAACAACTCGAAATTGGGTAGATGGGGAAAGCCTTGAAGAAGAGGAGGAGATGTATGGGGATGAGGGAGAGGAAGAGTATGCCAATTATGAAAATATGGAGGAAGAAACGGAGGAAGTCCAACCAGAAACACAAGGCCAATCCTTGGTGTTACGTAGGGTATTACAATCTCAAAGTGCACAACCTTTGGAGAGTCAAAGGGATAAAATTTTTCTCACAAGGTGTAATGTTCAAGGCAAGCTTTGTGATGTAATCATAGATACTGGAAGTTGCACAAATGTAGTATCTACGTTGTTGGTGGAAAAGCTCGCAATTCCTACAAAGATACATCCTCAACCATACAAGCTACATTGGCTTAGCAACACAAGCGATGTTAAGGTAAACAAACAAGCCTTGATTGCGTTTAAAATTGGTAAATTTGAGGATCAAGTACTTTGTGATGTTTGTCCTATGGATGCTTGTCATATACTATTGGGTAGACCTTGGCAATATGACCGTTTTGTGAAGTTTAATGGGAGAACAAATGTCTATATTGTGCGCAAGAACCCTAATGAAAAATCATATGCATTAAAACCCTTGATGATTTCTAAACCTAAAACAAGCATGGGTAATTCTAAAGGTGTTTTGTTGGTGGGTGGAAAGGAGTTAGAAAGGGAGTTGAAAACAAGTTCTATGTCTTATATGTTGTTAGCCAAAGAGGTACAAGATGAAGCCCCAGAGATTCCTAGGGTTTTGCATCCTATGTTGAATGAGTTTTCAGATGTGTTTCCTAATGAGTTGCCACCAGGATTACCACCAATAAGAGGGATTGAACATCAAATTGATCTTATTCCTGGGTCTCAAATTCCTAACAAGCCTGCATATAGATGTAATCCAGAGGAGACAAAGGAGATACAAAGGCAAATTGAGGAATTAATGGAGAGGGGGTACGTGAGAGAGAGCATGAGTCCATGTGCTGTGCCTACATTAATAGTACCTAAGAAGGATGGGACTTGGAGAATGTGTATTGATTCAAGGGCAGTTAACAATATAACCGTCAAGTATAGGTTTCCTATACCTAGATTGGATGATTTGCTAGATGAATTACATGGTTCTCAATTATTTTCAAAAATTGATTTAAGGAGTGGATATCATCAGATTCGAATGAAGGAAGGTGATGAATGGAAAACAGGTTTTAAAACAAAGCTAGGGCTTTATGAATGGTTAGTCATGCCTTTTGGGTTAACTAATGCACCTAGTACGTTTATGAGGTTGATGAATGAGGTCTTAAAGCCATACATTGGTAAGTTTGTAGTGGTATATTTAGATGATATTTTGGTGTATAGCAAGAGTGTTAATGATCATCTAAGCCATCTAAGGAGTGTGTTTGGGACATTACGAGAACAAAAGCTCTATGCTAAGCTCGAAAAGTGTTATTTCATGGTACCAAGTGTGACGTTTTTGGGGTATATTGTGTCCAAAGATGGGGTTTCTGTTGATCCATCTAAAGTGGAAGCTATAAAATCATGGCCAACACCAAAGAACGTGACTGAAGTACGTGCTTTTCATGGGTTAGCCTCGTTCTATAGGAGGTTTGTGAAGAATTTTTCATCTGTTGTTGCTCCTATAACCGAATGCATTAAGAAGGATAAGCCTAAGTTTGAGTGGACTAAGGGGGCACAAGAAGCTTTTGAATTGATTAAAAAGTTGCTTTGTAACACACCTATACTAGCCTTACCAGATTTCTCTAAACCATTTGAAGTAGAGACGGATGCAAGTGGGGTTGGAATTGGTGCTGTTCTAGTCCAAGGGAAGAGGCCAATTGCTTACTTTAGTGAGAAGTTGAATGGTGCTAAACTGAACTATTCTACATATGACAAGGAGTTCTATGCCATTATTAGAGCTTTGGATCATTGGAGTCACTATTTAAGGCCTAATCACTTCATATTACATTCTGATCATGAAGCTTTGAAGCACATTAATGGTCAACAAAAATTGAATCCAAGACATGCTAAATGGGTTGAATTTTTGCAATCTTTTCACTTCTCTTCAAAGTACAAAACGGGGAAGTCTAATGTTGTTGCTGATGCTTTGTCAAGAAGGTATACTTTGCTTGGTGTTTTGAACTTTAAGTTGCTTGGATTAGAGTTGATAACACAATTTTACGAGCAAGATGGTGATTTTGGACCAATAATGGCGCAACTTTCAAAGGGTTCTATGAGTTCCTATGTGCTACATGATGGGTTTTTGTTTAAAGGTAATCTATTGTGCATACCTAAGTGTTCTATACGTGAGTTGCTAGTAAGGGAGGCTCATGGAGGAGGTATTGCTGGACATTTTGGCATTACAAAGACACTAACCATGTTGCAAGAACATTTTTATTGGCCAAAGATGATTGTTGATGTTGAGGCCATAATTGCTCAATGTGCTACTTGTCAAAAGGCAAAGGCAGCCTTTCATCAAGGTTTTTATACTCCATTGCCAGTGCCAGAGGGACCTTGGGAAGATGTTTCTATGGATTTCATTGTAGGGTTACCAAGGACAGCAAGGGGAAAAGATGCTATTATGGTAGTGGTTGATAGATTTTCAAAGATGGCTCATTTTACACCATGTCACAAGACAGATGATGCTATGAATGTGGCTGATTTATACTTTAAAGACATCATAAGGTTACATGGGGTTCCAAAGACTATTGTAAGTGATAGAGACACAAAATTCATGAGCTACTTTTGGAAGTCACTTTGGAGGTTAATAGGCACGAAACTTTTGTTTAGCACATCTTATCATCCTCAAACAGATGGCCAAACAGAGGTCACTAATCGAACACTAGGGGTTTTGTTGCGTGGTTTGGTTAGTAAGACACAAAAAGATTGGGATTTGAAGCTTGCTCATGCTGAATTTGCTTATAATAGGTCACCTACTTATGCTACTAAGCACTCACCTTTCGAGATTGTCTATGGAGTTAATCCTAAGTTACCAATTGATTTTGTAAGTATTCCTAAAGGGGAGTTGGTACACAAAGATGCCAAGACTAAGGTTGAGTACATGCAAAAACTTCATGCAGAAGTAAGGGCTCGAATTGAGAAGGTTAATGATATTTACAAGGCACGAGCAAACAAACATAAATCACAACATGTCTACAAAGAAGGGGATTTGGTTTGGTTACACTTGAGGAAGGAAAGATTTCCAAATCAAAGGAAGAATAAACTTATGCCTCGTTGTGATGGACCGTTCAAGATCATAAGTAAAGTGGGGGATAATGCTTATAAATTGGAATTACCAGGAGAATATGGAGTCCATGCTACTTTCAACATTGGTGATTTAGCTCCTTATGTTCCTGATGACCAACTTCGAGGTTTGAGGACAAACTCTTTTGAAGAAGAGGAGGATGATACGCATATCAATGAGCAAAACTTCGAGGGTTTGGGTTTGATTGAAGGTGGAAAACAAGAAGCAACCTTGGGGGAGTTAGTGGCTTATGGAGACACAAGGCTTCTTGGGTTGGCTAGGGTGGATTTCTACGTGTGCATGGTGACATGCACAAGCTTATTCACGTAAATATAAAGCAAGTATAGTTAGTAGTTTAGAAGTGTTGAGCTATATGGGTTTTCTTCCCACGTCATTTGATAGGGTTTTACCATATGGTGTTTTGTTATTTTCTTGATTAGTTTATGAGTCAAGGTTGATGGAATCAAGCATGAGAAACACAAAAATGGAGGTTTCTTGAAATAAAGATTGAATCTTGAAGAGTTTCTTGAAGTTCTTGAAATCGCAAGTCCAACAAAAATCAACGAGAAATCAAGCAATGCATATGGCGGGATTTTTGGAAGATTTTTGAAGTTATGGGCAACGTTGTCAACGCGGTTTTTCAAGTTGTTTGACTTGGTCAACTTAGTTTGTTATTTCGGAAATATAGTGGCTAGATTTGATTTGCAAAATATCTAAGATTTAGACTAGAAATCAGATTACAAAATATATGGTGCAAAGATATGTATCCGGTTTTGTTAGGATTTTCTTGTTATCCTAATCTTAGTTTGTTATGCCATATATCTAAGGTAGTTAGGATATGTTTAGATTTCTGAAATATTGTGTGATATGTTTAGCCTATAAATAGGATGTAAAATACATCAATAAAATTCAGATTTGAGAGATTAAACACAAAGTGTTTCCGGTTTTCTTTTGTTTCACGAAGTAAACAATTTTTGAGAGTTTCTTGTGAGAAATTCGAATTGAGTGAGTGGTGCTTTGCTTTATCTCACGTGAGGATAGTTCTTAGGATTTGAGGGTGCTTTGCTTTAATCAAATTCTACTAATTATTCGCCTTAGAAGTTCAGATTTGTGGTGCGTAGCTTTATCAAATTTGAAGTCTAAGTTTCTTTGTGTGAGTGGCGTTTGTCTATAACAAAATTCACATCATATTTCCTGCCGACTATTTAATTGATATCGCCTGAAAATTTGAAATACTATATACTTTTTTGTTATTATTGCCCTTTGTAATAGCATCTTTATAACATGATTCTTTGCTCTCAACATCAAACCTTTTTCTTTTATCCTCCTCCCCCACCGTCTTGCATCCCACCATTGCCTTCACATACCATTTACGCTACACTATTACCACCTCCATCAACACTTCAGCTTACCACCTTAGTCCACCACCAAAAATTTCTGTCGACAACCACCATGTCGACACAATACCATGGAAAGCAACCAATAGCCACCTACTACTCTAATCCATGCAATGCCGGAAGGTGTGATTTGTACTTTTTTCTTGTTAGAGGTCAAGTGTGACAAAATTACACCCCACTCTAGGGCAAAACATGACAAAATTACTCCCCTTCCCAGGGCATGACAAAATCCCTCCTTTTATTTTCATCTTCTCATTTTGGTCCAACAGATACTGAAACACTATTATTAACAGTATAGTTATGTGCAACCTTAATTTGTATTCATTTAGGCTCTATAACTACTTTCTTTTACCAAAGAGAAATAATTAGTTTCCACTAGTGTGAGTACTTGTAATGGGACGTTATTAATTATAAGCACTTGTAAAATTTTTAAATTGTACCTGACTTTTTTGTTAGAAAAAAAAACATAATTTCATTTAATTGTTGTAACACTCTCGAATTTCCTAACTTTCCTCCTTTAGATTTCCGGAAATATAACATAAATGAAATAGAAAATAATAATAAATATGATCCCTACTTAACTAGGAAAAACCAAACTTTTACCGCCATCGTGATAATGGCTAAGGCTTTTATCAAAGTACTACATCAGAAGTCTTTAAATCAAAACCAAATTAAAACTCAAAATAATCTCAAAAGCAAGCCAAAGTTAAAAGTAGATAGAAAACCAAAAGTAGATCTTTATTACAACTCGGAACCGTAATATCGGCCCTTCAAAACCAAATAAACTTTAAACATCGAAAAACCAACAATAAATAAATAGCAAGTCCACAAAACTAAGAAAACTACAATGCAAGCGCTCAACACTCAATCCCAGCATGATTGACTATGCACACCTGTACCTGCAGCTTTCTCTTTATTCTATGTACACAACTACTCGCCATCGAAATGGTTCGTCGTAGGGCCAAGTCAAAGACAAAGCCATGCACACAGACACACACAATCAGCAAAGCTGAGTACATAAATTCTAGAGACTATGCAAAACATGGTTAACATGATAATAAAAAAAGAAAGAACACACATACTTCTTACCATGTACAACACCACATACCTATGCATAGACTCGACTCATTAAAATTACTCATTATATAATCTTTGGATTTCGCATCGAACGAGTTTTCTTTCCTTAACAATCGCCCTATTTTGCACCAAATTGGGAGCAACTCCAAGAAGGTATTACTTATGCCACGTACAGCGACAGAATTCCAGCGCATTTAAAAATATAAAAGAGTACAACGTCTTGTATACCGATTAGAAGTTACAGTAAACAACCATAACTCCCCCAATTGTTCATACTCAAGGTATATACGTTCCAAGAGTTTTGGTGCGAATCCTCTTTCACTTTACATGATTAAACGGTTTAACAAATATTATGATTCATACACAAACATGTAAAAGCATGCATAGTATCAAGCAAACCATATTAATTATCTTGGATTTAAAGTGATTCTAAAATAATCTTGTGTGTTGTTTGATTAAACTAAACTTTCCTTACCACACATTAACTGTGAGTGGATAATTATTTGCTCATTTGCTCCTTTTTAAACATGTGAATAAAATTCACTAACTACCTTTATTGTTGATTAAATAATTAATCAACTTAACTTATTTACCTTCCTTCTTTATTGACTATTAGTCAAACTTTAGAGATAACTTTAACGTTCCAATTACTCATGATATAATTAACAATACTACCAATGTGGAATGTCAAATTGATATATAAAACATACTTCCATACTTTCCCAACTTCTCATACAAGTCAACTCAACGACCATGCAACAACTTATGTTCACAGGCATAGCATACAAGATCAACAAATCAAGCATGAATTCAACTTATATATTCGCCTTTAGTACTTACGTACCATGTATAATAGTGGTGATCCGCCACAACTTCTAAAAGTCTCCTAATTTGAATTCTCCTACATAAAGAAAGTCGAAACTAAATTAAAACCATGTTGATAACTTTTGCAACAACTCTAAACTAAGTACCTACATTGGAAACTTATCAAAAACCTTCCTTATTATATGGTTTCTATTCAATTCCATACTTTACTTTCATTATTCTTTTGCAAAATACTTGATTTTCGATAATTTTTCAAAAATGACAGCTTTGGAAAATTACTTAAAAACATTTTAAAACCCTTCTAAATATTATAATTTGATCCTAAAACATTAGTTTCATGTCCTAAAATCATCATATAATATTTTGATGTGTTAAAAAACTATTATAACTTATTATTTCAAGTGCTGCTATGTTTATTGTGCATGAACAAGTATTAATAAAAATTTACAACATTAAATATTTATTCAAAACACATTAAAATCCCATTAAAACTTCATATATCAAGCAAAACCACTTTTATAATCTCATACTACCATTATACATCTAATCTATGCTTTAAAATAATTTTACATGCTCAAAAACATGTTCATAATATTTTTACTCTTAGTTTTCATGACTTTAAAAATTTGACGGCAATATTAATTAACTTAAAAACAAATATGAACTTCATAAAATCATCACAAATTAATACTACAACAATCTATGATCATAGTATGAAAGTTTAGATCATTAAAAATCAAAAATCTATAAATTTCATAATTTCATAAACCCTAATTTTATAATCTCATGAACAACTTTATAAACATCTATAAACTTTAAACATGACCATAACTTTATAAAGCATGATTAAAAACATATAACATGCTTAGTTTAAATTATAAATATGAATTTATGCATAACTGAATTTAAATTTTATATATCTAGAAGCAAATTATGTTATTCACATTCCACCTATCCTTTCTAAAAATGATATATTTTTAATTTAGACATATTCACAGTACACCTTAATTAGCATACAGTTTACCACCTTAATTTATACAATAATTATCTTCCTTCAAAGACAGATATTATTGATCAGTTAATTCTGAAACCAATCTCCTAATGCATTCTGACTTTAAAATTTGGTAATTTACTCATAAAAGAATATTGGCAATTTGGTTTAATGATTATTTTGTAAATCACATTCACGGCTTTCTTTTTGTTTCAATTGTTTTTTTTTTTTTTTTTTTTTTTTTTCCATGTACTAAAATCCTACAACAAAAGTCAATGGCCCTTGTAATCACATCATTTGTGATCATTTTTTTAATCTGGCTTATCAAAGTAGCTTATGATACCATATCATTTTATTGGCTAACTCCTAGACGCATCAATCAAATCATGAAAAAACAAGGTGTCTGTGGACCTAAGCCTCGGTTTCTTACGGGAAATATCGTAGATATGTCCTCTCTTGTGTCTTCCTCCACCTCTAACGACATGACCTCCATCTCTCACAACATTGTTGCTCGGATCCTCCCACACCACCTCCTTTGGTCTCAAAAATATGGTAAAACATCAATTATTTGTTATAATCATATCTAACTCAATTTTTGGTGCATGATTAATGGAAAAGAGGTTATTTACGACGGAAAATACCTTTGTAAATGATTTTTTCCCGTTGTGAAAAAGGGCTGTTGGAAATGTGACCCAGTCATAGAAAAGAGGCATCGTAAATGTAACTTTTTCGTTGCGATCCCGTCGTAAATGTTTTTTTATATTGTTTTTTATTTTTATAGAGTTACTAGAAATCAAGTCATTTACGACAACTTATTTGGCTATTTATGACAAGTATGTCGTTAATGTGTACCGTCGTAAACGAAGAAGTTTTTGGTAGCTTGTCATTAATTTGAGAAACGACTTCCAAATTTTTTCTTTCTCAATTGCCTAAAATAATGATGACGAGCTCAAATAATTAATAACATTATATTTTTTTTACAAACTACTACTCCCTCCATTCCTATTTGTTTGATACGCTTTGACTTGCACATATGCCAATACAATTGTTTGACCTTAAATATCTTTTGTCGTGTTTATATAAAAATTATAATAATTAGATATTAATAACGTACTCATTGAGACGAATCAAACAAGACCCCATATGATTATATTATGTTTTATATATTGAAAGGAATTTAAAAGATTCTCCCACCCTGTAAATAGTGCCCAGATTCCAAATGTATCAAATATTATATTTAGGAATGGAGGGAGTAGTTTTTTTTTTTTAATTTATTATTATTTTTAAGGATCAGACGAACTACTAGTGGCTTTGAAATCCCTACATCACACATTCTTTAAAAATATATTTTATCTTCTGAAATTTCTCAGCAATAATTTGTATAATTTAATATTTAATTTGGTCAAATTTTATTTTATTTTGGATTAATTTATTAACTTTGATATCATTAGATTAATTTTCTATGTGACATTTCTTATTTAATAAGTATCAATACTATTTTTATTATCTTGATTGTAATTTGTCGAATTTACTGATGTGGCGTGATATTTTTTAAATCAAAAAAGGTAATTATCTTGAATATGATTAGTCTGGGATGTATAAACTCCTACGCGGTACTCTATACGATAATTAATTATTTGATTGGTATTACGATTATATATAATTTGACGTTATTTCATATGTTCTTAAAATGTTATTTCTAATGAAGTTTCCTAAGGTAATTATTTTTGACTACTATCTATTTTTAATATCATATTAAAAAATACTCCATACATCAATATTTTATATTCTTTTGTTGCATCTCATTTGATTATTCGAAATTGTTAGAATATTGAGTATATATTTGTATATTATTTACTTATGGTAATTACTCAGTTAACCTTTGTTAACCCTAATCACTCTTGTATATATATGGCATTGTAATCAATGTAAAGTCATGGAAAATATTTATCTTACATGTTATCAATTAGGTTTTGATCCTAATTACCCTCCACTTCTCATCTCTACCGCCTTTTTTCTTCTTCCTCTTGCTTTCTTATTGCCTTCATAGCTGAAACATCCAAGTTGCATCCAGCTACGCTAGTTACCAACATCAAGGATAGTGTACCCATCGTTCTTGACTATGATGGCAAGCAATACAATAATTGGTCGACACTCTTTCAACTTCATTGTCGCACAAACCTCGTTATCGACCACATTGTTCTTTCTAAACAAGTTGTCAATCTCTCAAACGCGAATAAGGAAAGCAAGCAACCTTACTAAGCTCTTTGGCAAAGTCTTGATGATATAGTTCGTCAACGGATTTACGGGACCATCTCTTGTGGCTTCCTTAACTCCATATTCGAACTCGATGGCACGACGGTTGGTACATAGAACTCGCTCATTGAATGGAGTCAACTCGCTCATTGAATCTCGATGCTCAATTCACCACCATCATATTTGAGCAATTTAATGGAGTCAAAGAATATTGCACTAACTTGAAGGTCCTCACTGACAACCTACGTAATGTGGGTGACACCGTCTCATATGGTCGCATGGCTTTACAACTTTTCAAAGGGTTATTGGAGGATTAAAATCACTTTCATACATCGGTGCAACATCAAAATCCTCTGCCTTCTTTTGATACTCTACGCTCTATGCTAGAGTTAGAGGAGGAAAGTAATAAGGATGGCTCGTCCTCTATCGTCTCAGGTGAAAGTGCTCTTTTGACTCAAACTAATGGTGGTATGGATCAACCACGAGGTAGTGAACCCTCCTCTTAATCTCGTGGTAATTCGAGTAACATAAAGGTAAGAAGGGTGGTTGTGGTCGTAATAACAATAATAAGAATAATCGCAACAATCGAAATGGTGGCACTAATAATGGTGGTCGCCAACACCAGTCTTAGCCTCTGCGTAACACTTCCCTTATGTCTTTAGTCCGCAGCAACAACCTCCTTCTTAGGTGTATCTAGGGGTGTGCATAATCAGGTCCAGACCAGACCGGTTCGGCAATACCGAAAAACTCAGGTCCTAATCGGTTGGACCGTTTTCCTTGAAAAAACAAAGTTTTTTAGTTAATTAATGTAAAAGTTTACTATATATAAAGGTTTTTTTTAGTTAAAAAAATTAAATTTAAAAAAATTAAATTTATTTATGTTTTATATATCATTATATTTTATGCTCTAATTAGAATATATATAAGAAGGAAATAATATTTTTTTTGTAAGTAATAAGTATTCTTTTTTAGAAAAAAATTGAAAAAAACTAGAAATTCAGGCCCAACCGATCCAAAACTGGTTCGGACCAGAAAACTCAGGTCCGGTCCAGACCAGAAATTTTCACGTCTGGTCCCCGGTTTAAGGAAACTGAGGATTACGGTTTTCTGGTCCAACTGGTTCCGGTTCGGTCTTGGACCAGTTCACACCCCTAGGTGTATCCACCTTGCGCCGCATGGTCGCCTCAACCGTGGGTGACTTTTCCCTGCCCATATCCCATACAAGGTTCACCGAACCCTTCGCAGTATCGTTCAACAGCCCGTTCTGCGCATCAATCAAGAACCTAGCCTATTAGGTCCTCGCCTTGCTTAACCATACTATGGCAGCCTGTGTTGCTACTGATATTGATCAAGCCATGCATACTTTGTCATTATACCCTCCTGATGACGCTTTCTATGAGGACACGAGTGCAAAATCGCATATGACTAATGATCAAGGTAATCTTAACTCTAATTTTCAATTGAGCAAACATAAAATTAATGTAATTATTGTTGGTAATATTAGCATGATTCCTATTTCGGGTTATGGCCACACTTTTCTCCCCAAGCCGACCCTCTCCTCCATCTAACCAATGTCCTTCATGCCCCCATCATATCAAAAATCTTATTTCTGTTCGTTAATTTGCTAATGATAATATGGTTTCCGTTCAGTTTGATCCTTTTGGGTTTTCAGTTAAGGATTTGTGGTCGGGGAACAAAATAATGAGGTGTGATGGAAATGGTTAACTCTATCCTATGACTACAAACATTCAAGCCACTCCGAGATCGTCTCCTTCTTTTGTAGCTCTTTCTCCTAGTTTATGGCACTCTGGTCGCCCGGAAGATGCGATATATAATTATCTACTTAGTAGTAAACTCATTAATTGTAATAAGGCTCATAATACTTATGTAATTCATGTCCATTGGGTAAATTACGTAAATTGCCTTTCGATGATTCTATCTCATTTACTACTATGCCTTTTGATATCATTCATAGTGATTTATGGACTTCTTTAATTAATAGTTTTTCCGACCAAAAATATTATGTTCTATTTCTTGATAACTATTCAAATTTCTTATGGACTATTCCTATCTCTCAAAATTCTCAAGTCTATAACTCCTTTTCTTAAAATTAGAACACATTAAAACTTAATTTGAAAAGGACATTAAAATTTTTCATTGTAATAATGGCCGTGAATTTGATAATAGCCCATTCCATAGATTTTGTAAGCTCCATGGGATGCCTTTCTGCTTTTCTTGTCCTCACACATTCCGCAAAATGGCAAAGCCAAAGGAAAAATCAAAACGATTAATAACATAGTTCGCACTCTACTTTGTCATGCTTAAATGCCTCCTTTTTGGCATCATGCTTTGGATATGGGTACTTATATATCTTCTTAATAATTTACCCTCTTAAATACTCAGCTTCAAATATCCTATTCAAACTCTCTACCAAAAGACACTAGACTATTCTCACCTTGTAACCTTTGGTTGTTTGTGTTATCCTCTTTTTCCTTCCACACAAATCCACAAACTCTAAGCCCGTTCTACCCCATGTGCATTTCTAGAGTATCTTGCTAATCATAGTGGATATAAATTTTATGACATATCAAGTCGCAAAATATTCATAGCTAGGCACGTTTGGTTTAAGTAAACCGCTTTTCCCTTCTCTAATGTTCACAATCCAAACTCTAATTCTTATCATTTTCTACTAGATAATAGTCAACTCCTAGATAATCCTACTTTTCGCCATCACTACATTCATGAACTCACTAATGCCAATGCAAAACCTCATGCTAATTCCCATGCTAATCCTCATGCAAGTCCCTCACTCATGAAACCTACTACATCTCCTAATTTTCGCATGTCCTCTTCTAAACAACCTAACCCATAACCCACTTGTGGCTCCCTTACCTAAGCCATGACCCCCTGTGGTCTCCCCTCCCTCATGCAATGCATCCCCCATCCTCCTCTTTGATGCCCACCACACATTATTAACCACCCCATCACCGAAATGAGCATGTACCTTGCAATACATTACACCATCCTCCCCCCCACCTCCACCACCACCATTTAACCCCCCATGTATGACCACCCAAAGTTAATATGGCATTTTCAAACCAAAATCAAAATACAAGCCACACGCCCTTAATGTTACTACCTCATCCATCTCGCCACTTCCAAAAAACCCCATTCATGCCCTTCATGACCCAAATTGGAAGCATGCTATGCCAGATGAATTTGATGCTTTTCTTGAAAATAAGGCTTAGGATTTGGTCCCTCGACCACCCAATGTTAACATTATCAGGTCATTGTGAATATTTCGACATAAAACTAAATTTGATGGTTCTTTCGAAAGGCATAAAGCTCGCCTTGTGGGTGATGGTAAATCACAATGTGAAGGTATTAATTGTGATGGAACTTTTAGTTCGGTGGTCAAACCGGCTACTAGTCAGGCTATTCTTAGCATTGCTTTATCAAATTCTTGGTCCATCCATCAACTAGATGTAAGAAATGCGTTCCTTCATGGTAATTGAAATGAGACAGTTTATATGTATCAACCTCTAGGCTTTCCTGATCCAACTCGTCCTAATCATGTGTGTCTTCTTCATATAAGTCGCTTTAAGGCACCTAGAGCTTGGTATTAGCGTTTTGCAGACTATATTGTCACTATTTATTTTACTCATATCACCTCTGACAACTCTCTCTTTATTTACCGACAAGGTCAGGATATCACTTACATCTTCCTCTATGTTGATGATATTATTCTCACAGCTTCCACAGAATATCTCGGTCAACATGTTATGTCCAAACTCGCTTCTGAATTTTCAATGAAAGATTTGGGCAATTTGAGCTATTTTTTTTATATTGCCGTCATCCATAACAATGACAACTTATTCTCATCACAGATTAAGTATGCCTTAGAGATTCTTTATAGGGCTGGTATGACAAACTGCAAGTCGTCCTCTATTCCAATTGATATCAAAGGCAAATTGAGTGGTACCTCTGGTGTTCCTTATAATAATTCGACAACATATTGTCGACTTGCTGGTGCTTTGCAATACTTAAATTTTATGAGGCTTGACATACCTTAAGCAGTTGAAACAGTGTCTTATTCGCGACCCAAAGGTCGAGCACATGGTAGCTTAGAAGCGTGTTTTGCAATATTTGCAAAGCACTATCGACCACGGTATGCACTTGTATAAATCTTCACTCAGTAATATTTTATCATATACCAATGCTAATTAGGGTGGCTGTCTTGATAAAAGTCGTTCTATTTTTGGTTATTTTGTCTTTCATGGTGACAATTTGATATTATGGTCATCTAAACGACAACCTACATTGTCTAAATCGAGTGTCGAAGTAGAGTATCGAGGAGTAGCTAATGTTGTATCTGAGTCCTGTTGGATTCGCAATTTATTACTTGAGCTTCATTGTTCCACAAAAGCCACTTTGGTTTATTATGACAAAGTGAGTGCCGTATATCTCTCGGACAATCTAGTACAACATCAATGTACAAGCATATTGGGATGGGCATTCTCTTTGTACGAGAGAAGGTTAAGTGTAGTGCGGTCCGTGTACTTCATGTTCCCTCCAGCTATCAAATAGCGGATATATTCACTAAAGGCTTTCCTCGCATATTGTTTGATGATTTTCGAGACAGTCTCAGCATTCGCCCTTCTCCCATTTCAACTGCGGGTGTGTGTTAGAATATATGATTATATATTTGTATATTATTTATTTGTAATAACTTCTTGGTTAGCCTTTGTTAACCCTAATCACTCTTGTATATATATGGTATTGTAATCAATATAAAGTCACGACAAATATTTATCTTACAAAAATTAAGACGATATCTATTCATTCTTTTTATTTGGTCGTAAACATACAGGAGAAAGTTACCTATATTGGCATGGTTTTGAGCCAAGAATGTGTTTGAAGGATCCAGTGTTAATCAAAGAATTCCTTACAAAATACAACCCTATGTCAGGAAAATCATGGCTTCAACAACAAGGCTCAAAATATTTCGTAGGGTATGGTTTATCAATGGCCAACGGTGAGGCTTGGCACCACCAAAGGCACGTTGCTTCACATGCGTTTACAAGTGCTAAGCTTAAGGTATATACTAGTTTTATCTAATGACTATACTCTATTATTTAATTTTTTTTTTTTTTTTAGTTTTCTACAAAAATTTTCAACATTTGGATTTGTATGAAATTATTTGAAAGATATTGTTTACCTACTCATTGAAATCTAGAAGATCCTACTTATATTTTCCTTATTAATTTATACTATATCCTTTTCACTCTTTTTGTTGCTTTTGTAATATTTCTTATGAGAGACATCAAAATTTAACCATTTAAAAGTTAGGCTAAACAATTTTTTTTTCTTTCTTTTTTTCAATGTAGAGTTATGCAAGCCATGTAGTGGAGTGCACTGAAAGCATGCTCAAAATGCTTAGGAGCAAGTTTGTTTCAGGGAAAATTGAGGTTGATATTGAGGAGTTAGTCACTAATCTTTCTGCTGAAATCATCGCAAGAATTGAGTTTGGCAGAAACTTTGACAAAGGAAAGAAAATTTTCGACCTTATTAATTGTTTACAAAAAAGTACTGCTCAATCAGCTAGAAAACTCTGCATACCAGGAAGCCGGTAAGCATTTGTTCGTTTCCTTTTTAGAGGTAAATGTAAGTAGGGAGAGAAGCTCTAAACACTGAACTACCCTCCACCCTCCACCCATTTGTATATGTTATTATTGAATTGAATGGAACCTACTAATTTAGGCTTTAATTTTTAGAGGTAAGTCATATAGATTATTTGCAAGGGTACTTGATGCTTTTCAAAATCTTAGGGATATGTGGTACAATTAGATGCTCTAACACTAAATAGAGACATATATTGTTCAGAGCTGTTATTTTTAACAACTTGATTTTAGTCAATTTTTAGGATGACAATTTATTTAAGTTACAAAAACTTTTAATCATTTAAGGTATTTTGAAATTCTACCACCTTATCATTGTAGTTGCATGAGCGCATCCAAGTGATGGCCTGCCAACTGATGCTCAAAGATAATTTCCTTTAGTAATATGATAATATATAAAGGAAAACAAATTATCCAGGAAAAGTTAAAATAAGAACGATTATAATTGAAAGAGAGTAATAATAATAATAATAATAATAATAATAATAATAATAATAATAATAATAATAATAATAATAATAATAATAATAATAATAATAATAATAATAATAACAATAATAATAATTATAATAATTATAATACAAACATGAAACATGTTACTAAATGGTCCTTTGTACAATTTGATGATTGTAATTCAATCTTTGCAATATTTTTTTTACCACTTTTTAGATTTTTGATCTGTATACTACCTTCATTCCATCTTATATAATTTGCAATAATTTGATCATAAACGATCTGAAACAGAGGTAATACAAGATGATATAAGTTTTGATTCGAAATATTTTATAGTAAAATTAGTTTTAAAGTAAATTATTTTTTTTATGTATGTAATGGTCAAAATTGCGCCGTAACAATTGTAGGAATATGAATTGAATTATTTATTTATTTTCCCCCACATCAAAATCTCATCACATATACAAGGGTTTTCGGTGTATCATAAAAACTAGTCTTTAGTGCGTAACATGTCCTTGTATTATAATAACTTTGATCTAACAACATAGTATATTAATATTCGTGAACCATTTTAAATTTGTGTGCTCCTGTTAATTTTTACATAAATACTTTCTTGCATTTGTTAAAACAAATATTTGGCCTTGCCTTGCCATGTACTCTTTTCCATCTTTCAAGAACTAATTATTAAGAGAATATCTTGATATTATTCTCATCATATATCACTCCTATAATATGGGCAAGATCAACTATATCAAATCAATTCCTATAATCATGCTGCCTAACTTATGCCTAACCTTTAGCAATTCCTTAATATTGTATAGCTGTATAGTATCTCTTATGGCACGTATTTATTCATTTCCTTATATAGCTAGTTATTCTTGTAATATATAAGTGTAGTTTTATTCTTTCTGAAAAGTAATACAAATTACCTTCAATCCTTTATTCTTTCATGGTATCTGAGCAGGAAGATCCATAAAACTTTTTTTTTCCCTTCATCCATCATACCCAACATGTCTGGAACCACTATTCCCAATGATGTTGAGCCCGGACACCCTTTGATTGTTGTTAATCTAACTAACATCATCAAACTCACTAATGTCAATTACCTATCCTGGAAGCTACAACTTGAGTCCACCTTGATCGGTTACGGTCTCTTCAAATTCTTGGATGGTTCGCATCTCGCACCACCATCCACGATCACTAAAGATCAAGTCTCTACCCCGAATCCAGCCCACACTACATGGGTTAGACAAGACAAGCTCTTGTTTGGTGCCTTCATTGGTACATTGGACTCATCCATTGCTCCTCTCGTCTCACGAGCTACCACTTCAAAAGAGGCATGGGATATCCTTGCCCACACCTTTGCTCGCCATTCACGTGGTCATGCTAAATTAGTTAAAGCCAACATGAAGGCTATTACCAAGGGCACTCAAACCATCACCGAATACATGAATGCAATTCGCATTTGTGCCGATCAATTAGCTGTCCTTGGTGAACCATATAAACCCGATGATCTCATTGAACGAGTGCTCGATGGCTTAGATGATGATAAGTACCAATCTGTCATTGATTCGGTAAATAACCGAGATTCTGTAATAAGTTTTGATGAGTTGCATGAAAAACTCCTCATTAGGGAGGTTAATCTTCGTAAGAATACACCTTCCACCCCTCTACCAGTCACGGCTCATGCCACCACAACTCGATCACACCCACAAAATTCACAATCCACTGACTCCTATACCCGAAATTCTTATCATCACAACAAATCTGGCCCACCCCACAAGAAAACAAATAACCCAAATAACAAACCTCAAGGCTACCAAGGTAAATGCCAATGGTGTCATACCTTTGGTCATTCCCTATACCGATGCTCAATTTTTCAAGAAAAATTCCCTAATGCTAAACCCACTCTACCCCCATCACTCAACTCTCATCAATCTCCTCAAGCCCACATGGCTACTACCTCATCCACTGGGCAGCAATCCCCTTGGCTCTTAGACACTGGGGCGTCACACCATGTCACACGTGACTTATCTAATCTTTCCCTTCACCATCCTTATGATGGTACCGAAGAAATTGTTATAGGTAATGGGATGGGTGTACCCATTACACATACAGGCTCTATCTCTATTCCTACTTCATCTAAAAATATTGTATTGTCTAATGTTTTATGTGCTCCTTCCATGACACGTAATATCATTTCCATTTCTCAATTATGCTCTGAAAATAATTTACTCATTGAATTTTCCTCTGATTCTTTTGTTGTGAAGGATCAACTCACGGGGGCACATCTTATCCGGGGTCCGACTAAAGATGGGATATATGAATTACCATCTCCTTCAACCATCTTTGCCTTTTCTACTATCAAAGCACGGGCAATAAATTGGCACCATAAACTTGGCCATCCATCATTAGCTATTTTTAAGAAAATTATTTCGGAGTTTCATCTTGATGTTTCTAGTTCATTGTCTTTTAATTGTAATGCTTGTCAATGCAATAAAAGTCAAAAACTTCCTTTTAAACAATCCACTTTAATTTCTCATGGCCCCCTTGATATTATTTATACTGATCTATGGACCGCTCCAGTTCATTCTCTTGACAATCTCAAATATTATGTGATTTTTGTTGATCATTACACTAAATATATATGGTTTTACCCCCTTAAAAACAAGTCTGACACTAAAGCCATCTTCATTCGTTTTAAAGCTCTTGTTGAGAAATTTTTTGGGAGAGTTATCAAAATATTGTACTCCGATAATGGGGGTGAATATGAGGCTTTAGCATCGTTCTTAACTATTGATGGAGTATCTCATCTTACTACTCCTCCCCATACTCCGGAACACAACGGTTTTGCCGAACGTCGTCACAAACATATTGTTGAAACTGGCTTATCTCTCTTAACTCATGCTCAATTACCTCTTACTTTTTGGTCACATGCCTTCTCTACAGCTTCCTATTTGATAAATAGACTTCCCACACCTACCTTGTCAAATAAATCACCTTACCATTGTTTATTCGGATCTCCTCCTAATTATCTAAAGTTACGAAGTTTTGGGTGTTTATGTTACCCTTGGCTTAAGCCTTATACATCTCATAAATTAGACCCAAAATCCAAGCCATGCATATTTATAGGATACTCAAAAACACAAAGTGCATACTATTGTATGGATCCTAATACTAATCGTGTTTATGCATCTAGGCATGTTCGGTTTGTAGAAACCGAATTTCCTTATCCTTTACTTATCAAAGAAAAAAAAACAAGCTCAACTCCCCATCCCGATTCTTGGTGTGCTATCACATTGCCAATTTTGGAGAATCCAGTTCATAGGCCCACACATGAACAACTAGATTCCCCAGGCCCATTTACTACCAACCCAAACAGTCCTTCTCCTTCTCCTATCCATGATCAGCCCACCCATCTTCAACTCTCTACCATTCCTTCCCAAACGGCCCACACACCTTCTCCTTCCCACGAAGCCCAATCACCAATTTCCACACCTCATCCTACTTCTCAATCTCAAACATCAACCCATCATGATCAAAATGATCCCATTACACTAACAAATCCTATCCCTGGTATTATCACAAGATCAAAAAATAATATAGTAAAGCCAAACCCCAAATATGCTAATATCACCACTACATCCTCCAAGCCAGTCACACCTTCTACTGTAAAGCAAGCTTTAAAAGATCCTCTTTGGAGGAAAGCCATGGAGGAGGAGCTCACTTCTTTACACAAACTTGGTACTTGGGATTTAACACCATCTAATGATGTCCGTAATATTGTAAAGTGTAAATGGGTTTTCCGTATCAAATATAACAAAGATGGTACAATCGAGCGTTATAAAGCTCGTTTGGTAGCAAAGGGTTTTCAACAACGTCCGGGTATTGATTATTCGGAGACATTCAGTCCAGTTGTTAAACCGGCTACAATCCGCACTCTGTTATGCTTAGCAGTAACTCAAGGATGGCATATTCGCCAACTAGATATTAACAACGCCTTTTTGCAGGGAACATTACATGAGGAGGTTTTTATGTCTCAACCTCCGGGGTTTATTGATGAAAAACATCCTACTCATGTATGCAAGTTGAAGAAGGCCATTTACGGCCTAAAACAAGCACCACGAGCGTGGTATACCGAGCTCACAAATTTTTTAATTGGGAAAGGCTTTAAACGATGTGTCTCTGATACATCCCTGTTTATTTTTCATCATTCTACTACACCTATTTATCTTATTGTGTATGTAGATGACATCATTGTTACAGGCCCAAATGTTGCATTTCTTGATAAGTTTATTACTCAATTTGCAAGCAGGTTCTCGTTGAAAGATTTGGGTATGCTCTCTTACTTTCTTGGAGTAGAAGTTATGCCTACTCCTCATGGTTTATTTCTCAATCAAAGAAAATACATTATTGATCTCTTGCAACGCATGGGTATGCTTGAAACTAAGCCGGCAAGTACACCTTTGGTTGTTACACAACAATTAACACTCAATTCGGGTGTCCCTTTAGAGGTACCGAAAGACTTTCGAGCTGCAGTGGGAAGCCTTCAGTACCTAACTCTTACTAGACCAGATGTTGCTTATGCGGTTAATAAGCTTTCACAATATATGCATTGTCCTACATCCGATCACTGGTCAGCACTAAAGAGGCTCATGCGGTATCTAAGTGGTACTCTTGACAGGGGTATCAATATTTATCGGAACTCTCCAATGATCCTTCATGCCTTCTCCGACGCGGATTGGGCAGGTGATCGAGATGACTACAACTCCACCATGGGTCATGTTATTTTTCTTGGTCAAACTCCTATAACTTGGAGCTCAAAGAAACAAAAATCATTAGCACGATCGTCAACGGAAGCAGAGTACAGGTCTGTAGCTTCTACTACAGCTGAGCTTATGTGGACTCAAAACCTTTTAAAGGAATTGGGTGTTCATTTGTTTCACACTCCTGTGATTTATTGTGACAACCTTAGTGCTACACATCTTAGTGCTAATCCGGTATTTCACTCAAAAATGAAACACTTGGCTCTTGATTACTATTTTATTCGTGAGCAAGTCCAGAAAAAGGCTTTACGGGTTGTTCATGTCTCCACTGGTGATCAACTCGCTGACTTCCTTACAAAGCCATTGACAAGACCTCGGTTAGATATACTCTTAACCAAGATCGGACTTTCCGAACCGTCGTCCGTCTTGCGGGGGCATATTAAGAGAATATCTTGATATTATTCTCATCATATATCACTCCTATAATATGGGCAAGATCAATTATATCAAATCAATTCCTATAATCATGCTGCCTAACTTATGCCTAACCTTTAGCAATTCCTTAATATTGTATAGCTGTATAGTATCTCTTATGGCACGTATTTATTCATTTCCTTATATAGCTAGTTATTCTTGTAATATATAAGTGTAGTTTTATTCTTTCTGAAAAGTAATACAAATTACCTTCAATCCTTTATTCTTTCACTAATAAGCACTTATACGATTGATTTATATAACTATTACCTTTGGCCTCCAGTTTAAGTTTTTTGCACCACTTGATCTTTTTATATCTCACATATAATACCTAAGTGTTGTACGTAAAAATCTTCGACTGGAGGTAGTATATATCTAGCAGTAATTTTAAATATATTTTGCAGGTTTTTCCCTAATAAGTACAACAAAGACATAAAGGCTCAAAGTTTGGAATTGGAACAACTACTAAAGGAGATTATCGATAGCCGAAAGACTCAGGTCGAAATGGGCGAAAAGGAATCTTATGGAGATGATTTGCTAGGGATTCTAATGAACGGGTTGCAAGAGGAGAAGAAAGATGAATTAATCTTGAATAGGCAATTGATTATGGATGAATGCAAGACTTTCTATTTTGCAGGGCATGAGACTACCTCTCTTTTACTCACATGGACCATTATGCTCTTGGCTACCAATACTCAATGGCAAGACAAATTAAGAGATGAGATTGCACAAGTTTGCAATGGATTGACCCCTTCTCTTGATCATCTACCTAAACTTCGTTTGGTAAGTAACTAAATTCATAAATTAGCTATCGTATTTGTTAAAATCTCTCTTTTTTTTTTGGCAAATCGTAAAAATATCTTGGTTTTATAAGCTTATACCTTGTCATCTATTTAGAAAAAACGCAAGATGTAAGATAATAATTTATATATTAAAATCTGCGGGGTATGAAAGAGAAAAGGAATCAAGAAAGTCTATCAACGAGAAAAGTTTGAGAGGTACCAATGACAATTTCCATAAAATATTTTGCTTTTCATTGTATCTTGTTATTTACAACCGGTACACGGACATCTTCAATCAACATGATATCTTGTGTGGAATATGTTTGTGAGAGTAAAATAAATAATAGAGATAGACATTAAACCATTTGAATAAGAGAAAAATACAAGAGATATACATACTAATAAAGCAAGGAGAAAAGTATTACAACTAAATATATAGAATTTTATCAATAACAATAAACAAATGTTTAAACTTACAAAATAATAAGAGAAAAGCATATAGAATATAAAATGAGAAAATCGAAAGAAAATCACATCAATTTTTTTTTTTTGAAAAATAAATTACATGCCTACAACTCGAAAAATATGATATTCATACATACTTTAATAACAATAATGCCATGTGATTTGGCTATTAACCAAATTGCGATGATTTTTTTATTAAACCTCGTAAAAATTTTGTTTTTCGCGCTGTATTATATTTTTGTCTCGAGCACGAATATAGTGCATAGAAAGTTTTTTTTTTTTTTGTCATTAATTTCTCTATATTAAGCCGATGAAATTTTCCATAACTATTTGTCATTTGTCCAAAAGAAAAATGACTATTTTTTGCTATTATTTCTCCTACCATTATCATTTTATAGATATTATGTGAGGTGATTCGATATTGTCATGCCATCTATTGTATATATTATCGTCGAGATGAACAAAATTAGTATAGTATACTACTCGTATGATACAAGACTAACAGATCTTAAAGTTAATTGTTCATGTTGAATAAAAATAATTATTTTATATCTATAAATAGTATCATTAAACAGACCTAAAGAAAAATGTGAAACCGAGGATGTAAATTTTAATGGATAATAAGTTAAATATAATAGATTCAAACATTCTATATTAGGAAGAAAAAAAAAACATAATGTAAATTGTTAGAATATAATATCTAATTAAATTGTTTTTCATTTATATTTTATCTAAGTCACTTAAAAACGTTAAAATGTTCAATGAAAAATAAAAATTATTAAGCGACAATCATTCCTCTAGCACATATTGATGGTTTAACAACGTCACCTCAAACACACTTTAAGGTGGTAAAGAATTGAACTTTAACCATACTTTTAATTTAATAGTTAGCTTAAACATATCGATATTCATTACATTTATATTACTTGACATACCTTTCAACATATATATCTAAATTACCTTAACAATATTTTTCTTATTACATTTATATTTATCTTTTAAAAAAAATCATCTCCATTTTTTCTAATATATATCTTACTTGGCAAAGATGTTTTTGTACTAGTGGTATTTTATCATCTTTAATATCATTGACTAAATTTGCTTATGTGTCTGATCTTTTATACGGACATTATTATTATTATTATTATTATTATTATTATTATTATTATTATTATTATTATTATTATTGACACCTATATGTAAGATGAAATTCATCACAATGTTTAATTAGATATATTGTTAATATTCAATATGCATAATTTTTTATCTCTTAAAACTCTTAACATATATATTTATCTTTACAATATTATTTTCATATTTTAATATGTATTTTATTAATCAACTTATCTTATTTGGTTTTACAATTGGCCTAATTTATTTATGTGGCATGACTATTATTTAAATAAAAAAATATGTTAAAAATGATTGATCTAGAATAGATATATAATTAATTGATGTATACATGATGAACATGTCGCGCACTAAATGCTCTCCAACATATATGCATATATTAATTGATATATAATTAGTAATTAATAAATAGTAACATGTTAAGAAATATAAAGCTCTTTAAAAAAATGTTAAGAAATATAGAGAGTGAGAGTATAGATACTTAAGATAATATATATAGTATTTGTATTATTCAAGTGTGTCTACTCCACACATGCACTAAGAGCCCTATATTTGTACACAACTATCTTGTAATTAACTAAGAATATTGAAAGGTCATAAGTGACAATAATGAAGAGAGTTACATGGAGGAGTAAACTAATAAGTTACAAGAGGATTTACATAGGACACTTATGATGAGAAATATGATGAGAATTAACCCTACATGGAGAATATGGACATTCACCATTATGAAAGGTTTATAGCAGAACAATTAATAGTTAGTTTAATGATTAATATACGTAATACGTACCCTATACATCTCCAAATTATCTTGTTTATTTACCCAAAAAAAAAACGGTAGCCTATACACTACTTGACATAACGTGACCAGGGGCGGATCCAGGGATTTCAAATAGGTGTAGTACTCCAAAAAAATTTGATGTTCAGATCAATCGATTCGGTTTAACAACGAATATACATAATAAATCGGTCAAAATAGATCAGGAAAAAATAAACAGATTAAATAAATTAGAACAATTAATAAAATAATTTAAAAAATCAGATTAATTAACATCAGTCAATATAAATCACTTAAGAAAAACAGATTAAACTCACTCACAGACTCACAGTCAAACACTCAAACATATGATTAGATGAATAAATCTGAAATAAACAAATTAGAATAAAAAAAAAGATTAAGCAACAAGATTTAAATATCAAATATCTAAACTCAATTGATTGCAAAAAAACATAAATGAAAATATGAAATTGAAAAAAAAAATTAGATTACAATTAAACTAAATTAAAAAAAGGAAAAAAAAAAATCAGATTTTCAGATTATAATTAAACTAAATTAAAAAAGGACTCATACCCAGAAGTTCGAAGGCGGTGCCGTGGTGAGCCGGTGACAAACTGACGAAGAAGGCGGACAGCAGTAGTGTTGGCGCGCGGTGACTCATTCAGGCGAAAGGGGTGACGATTGACGAAGAAGGCTGAAACCGGTGACGAAGAAGGCCGGTCGAAGGGTGAACTGGCGAAGCCGGTGGGCCGTCGGCGTCTGGCCGTCGGGAGTTCGGGACGGGGGCGGATTCAAAAGAGAGAGAAGAGAAGAGAGGGGCGATTGAGAGAACAGAGAGAAAATAAGGGTTTTGGGATGAATTGTTGATTTGGTTATTTGGGTCTTGTGGTCTGTGACCCCTTCATTGTTTCTCACGCGTAAGCCGCGTTTTTTGTTTTTTAAATTAAAGATGATTTTTTTTAGAAGAGGGGTAGCACGTGCACGGTGTGCTACTGTGCTACCTCAGCCCCAGAACTTGTCTTTTAACGTGAGAACTACATCAAAACTCTTTTATTTAATTATTTTTTTATTACTTTTCTAAGTGTTATGGTGCTAGTTTACATCTATTTTAATGGCAACAAGCTATAGACATATATTTCAAGTGTTTTAAGTTATTATATATAATTGACCTATAAGTAGTAACTATGGCCACTTAAATAGTATACGATTTTCAAAAGGTTAAAAAATTTAACTAAACCTTGTTTAAATTAAAAACTAAGGGCATACCTAGTTATAATACATTTTTAATAAGTGATTGCAAGTTTCAAATGTATCTAATACGGTGGTTATTTAGGCCCTGTTCTCGTCAACTTATTTTTGCTGATCTGAACTTATTTTTGCTGATCTAAACTTATTTTTGCTGAACTGAACTTATTTTTACTTATCAGCACTTATTTTTACTTAACCGAACTTATTTTTGCTAAAATCATTAACAATTATTTAAGGACTGAAACTCATTTTTGCTAAACTGAACTTATTTTTGCTGAACTGAATTAATTTTTGCTGATCTGAACTTATTTTTGCTAAACTGAACTTATTTTTGCTGAAAATAAGTAAAAATAAGACGAGGAGAACAGATTCTTAGTAGTTCTCACGGTTCTCATACAAAGAGGATTCTCACAAGATCCTCACCCTATATATATATATATATACACTAAAAAAGTAACTCTAACAAATAAAATAAATATTGATTATTATAAAATATCTATTAAGATATAATAAAATATCTATTTTCATGTATCTTGAAGACGTCCAACGTATATTTTATTTTAATAATATTTCTTATTTTTAAATATTTACGAAGTATCTTATTTGGTATACTTCGTATATCTTTTTGTATTATTTTATCATCATCTTTAATGATATTATTGGGTAAATTTGTTTGAGAAGTGTTTCACAGTTATTAATTTTGATAGAATAAAATATTGAAAACATTTTTTTTCATATTACATACATACATATATATATATATATATATATTAATTTTTATATAATTCCTTTAGTTTTTATACTCGCATTGTTTTACTTTTGAATAAGTTATTATTGCAATCATATGTTTGACAAAATATATACACATTGGATATTGTTAGATTCGACTCAATGTGTAGATTATTAATATCTAATATTAATGATTTTCTTATCTCTCTTAAATCTTTTAGCATAAATTTATCTTTAGAATATTGTTTTTATTTTATTTTAATATTTAATTTATTGATCATCTTATCTTATTTGGTAGCGACATAAATTTGAATTTATCATTGGTTATATTTACTTATGTGCAATTTATATTTTTAAATAACATGAGCGGTGTAATTTACTATATGACATAAGAGCTATATAAATAAAAAATATTTAAATTATTTTTAATAGGATTGGTCTAGAATAGATAAAATCATATGGAGTACATATGTGGTTAGGTGGAAGGAATTTATTATTGGGAATTGTTATTTTTAATGAGTTATTTGGTCTAATTTCACTGGTTTTAATGGAGCATTAATTAGTGAATAATTTTATGTAACTAGCTAAGGGCTTGCAATGTTGTAATGTTGTAGACTAAAGTTTACTAAATGAGGCAATAAAAATTGCTGCAACTAAAAGAAATTTTCCAAATATGAAAACATATTATAATTAATTTAAGACAGAGAAAGTATGATATTTATATTAATTAGTTTGTGATTTGAAAATTAACTAGTGGTGGTAATCCGATCTAATTGTCTTGCAGCTAGGCATGATAATAAATGAATCCTTGAGGTTGTACCCACCAGCCCCAATGTTGCCAAGGATGGCACTACAAGACATAAAGCTTGGAAACCTCCACATTCCAAAGGGATTATCAATATGGATTCCCGTTCTTGACATTCATCATGATAAAGAACTATGGGGCAATGATGTTGATGAGTTTAATCCGGAAAGATTTAGTTCCAAATCCTTTGTTTCAAGTCGTTTCTTACCATTTGGTGGCGGGCCTCGAAATTGCATAGGTCAATCTTTTGCACTTATGGAAGCCAAAATCATATTAACCATGTTCCTTTCACAATTTAGAATTACAATATCAAGTACGTATCGCCACTCTCCTGTGAGAGTTATTACCATAAAGCCGAAACATGGAGTTCAAGTTTGCTTAGAGCCCTTAAATTAATGAGCTTAAGCAATAGTTTGAGCCAAGTTTGCTTTTGGATTGAGATTGTTACATGGAACGGTGTGTAATACCCCATAATTTCATGTATTTTAAGGAGTTAATTTCGTATTTTATACGTATGTTTTTAATATTTTTATTGAGAAATTAAGTTCAATAAAAATGTTAAAGAAAGGAAATTTAAATAAATTTAATCAAAGCTACTATTTTATGTTTATAAATAATATTTCATGTTTTATTAAATATTTTTAAAAGTTTCTAAAAATAGAATTTTTAGAGTTTCCTAAATAGTTTTAAAACAAGGGCATAAAAGTAATTTCAAACATTAAGGGTATTTTTGTAATTGCACCAAATCCTACTTTGGGGCCTATAAATACCCCTTAAAACCACAAAATTTTAGATTTAAATTGCAACTTAGTGATTTAGGATTCCAAAAATATTGAGAGAAAAGAGAGAAAAAAAAACTTGCGTTAGTGGTTTTCCCCTCGCCGTCCGTCCACCTCATTGGTCGCCGCCGCTGCTCTCCCTCGCCGGCCACCTCTTTCCCCCTCTTTGGTATTTTCGAGCACTTTATAACTCTTTTCTTTTTGATTCAATCTTGCAACGTACTTCATGTTTATTATTATGATTAATCATGTTTTTATAGTTTTATTTATGTTTTTATAAAGTTATGAATTAGTCCGCATGAATTTATTTGTTGATCATGAAAATTTAAATTAGGGTTTATGAAATTACGAAATTTATGAGTTTATGGTTTTTAATAATTTAAACTTCAATATTACGATCATGAATTTTTGTTGGGTGAATTTATGATGATTTTATGAAGTTTAGAATGATTTTTAAAGGTTTTGAACATGAATTATATTGCTGTCCAAATTTTGTAATCATGAAAATCAATGGAATAAATATTATGAACATGTTTTATTTCTTGAAAAATTATTCTAAAGCATAGATTTGATTCATGATGATGTTAGTGGATTGTAAAAGAGTTTTATGATGAAATTATGATGTTTTTATGAGTTTTAGATACATAAATAAAGGTGTAAATTTTTATTAACACATGATTATGCCCAATAAAAATAGTAACATGTGACATAGTAAGTTATAATTGTTTATAAGGCATCTAAGTATTGTATATTGATCTTAAAAATTAACTATAGTGTTTTATGATCAAAATATGATATTTAGAAAGGTTTTAGAATGTTTTTGGGGATCGAATTTTACAAAGCTGCCATTTTCGAAAAATTACGGAAAATCAAGTATTTTGCAATGGATAAATTAAAATAAAGTACGGAATTGAATAGAGACCATATAGGAAATGTTTTGGACAAGTTTCCAATTTGGAAAGTTAGTTTAGAGTTGTTGTAGAACTTAGTCAACAAGGTTTTAATTTAGTTTTGGTTTTCACTGTGTAGGAGACTTCGATCTAGTTGAATTTTAGAAGTTGTGGCGGATCACCACTACAACACAAGGCACGTAAGTACTAAAGGCAAACATAGAAATTAGAATTCATGCTTGGTTATCTCATATGATATGTTGTTGTTGTGCTTGATTTGATTGTGAATTGACATGTATGACAAGTTTATGAAAGTATTAGAAGCATGATTTTATATTGTTTTGACATTCCACATTTATATTAATAGAAATGCTTCAAGATTGAATTGGAATGTTATAACTAGTTTAAAGTTGGACAATAGCTTAATAAGGAAGAAATGAAGTTATTTAAGTTGATTAGTTACTTAATCAACAAGAAAAGTGGTTTGTGAATTTTTATTCACATGATCAATAGAAGTTAATGAGCAAATATTATTATACATGTTGCCACTCACAGTTTAATGTGTGGTCAAGGAAAAAGGTAAATAGTTAGCCACTCACAATTAATGTGTGATAAAGGAAGTTTAATTTAGTTTAATTAAAGGACACACATAAGATATTTTTAGAATCACTTTAAATCAAAAATAATAAATATGGCTTGTTTGATTCTATGCATGCTTTTATGTGTTGTTGTATGTGAGTGATAACATTGTTAAACCGGTTAATCACGTAAAGTGAAAGAGGATTCACACCAAAACTCTTGGAACGTATATACCTTGAGTATGAATAATGGGGGGACTCGTATGGAACAGTGATCTATGACTTCTAATTGGAGTACAAGACGTTGTACTCTTTTATATTTTTAATGCGCTGGAATTCCGTCACTTTATGTGACATAGGTAATACCTTCTTGGAGTTTCTCCAAAGTTGGTGACCAATAGGGCGATCTTAAAGGAAAGGAAACCCGTTCAATGCGAAACCCAAAGTTTAAATATATTAATTAATTTGTTTAAGTTGAGTCTATGGACACGTGAAGAGTTGTCAATGGTAAGATGTATGTATGCTTTACCTATATTTTATTTTGTTCATGTTGCATAGTCTTTAGTAATTATGTACTCAGCTTTGCTGACTGTTTGTTTTGTGTGCATGGATTTGTCTTGGACCTGGCGCTACGATGACCCACTTATTGGCGAGCAGTTGTCTAGAATGAGAAAAGCTACAGGTACAAGTGGGCATAAGTCATTTATGCTGGGTTGGAGTGAGAGTGCTTGCATTGTAATCTTCGTATATTCTTAATTTATTTGCTTATAGATTTATTTAATTATTAGTGGATGTTGTTTTTATTTTCGAAGTTTAAGGATTTAGTTTTGAAGGGCTATTAATATGGTTCCGAAGTGTAATAAAGTTTTAAGTTGATTACCTTTTGGTTTTTGTTTGGTTTTAGTTTAAGATTATTTTTGAGGTTAAAGTTTTAATTGGTTTTGATTTTTTTAAAGTCTTCCGCTGTAATACTTTGATAAATGCCTTAGTCGTTATCACGGTGGCGGTAATGCTTTGGTTTTACCTAGATATTTAAGAGTTTTAATAATTATTATTACTTATTATTTATTATATGTTTTCCGGAAAATTTAGAGAGGAATGTTAGGAAATTCCAGGGTGTTACACGGTGCATGCTTTATTTTGTGGGAAACCTACATTTTTGTAATAATGTGACATGCTAACACAGAGGAATATTTTTTACATAATAAAATATGATTTTTTTTTTTAATTTCTTTGTATCTGGTTAGCACCTGGGGGAGGGGAGGTTATGGGAAAATTTGGACCCAATATCCAATAGGTATCTGATTGCACTAAAAACGGTGCCGGGTACCCAAAACTAAACCCAGTTCCCAGTAGGAACCTAGCATTAGACCTGCACGTGGTTCCAAGCGGTATTTCACTTTTTTTTTTTATTTAATTTTTATGTTTTTAGACATTACACATATAAGTAATATAATCTAAATTTAGAATATTGTATTTCTGGGTAAAATGACTGGGAACCTGGTTGTTCTCACCCCTAATAGCCTCTCAAATTGAGGAATTGCGTACACTTACTTGAAAAGAGAAGATAATAAATTTACTGATACTTTGGCCAAATTAGCATCCATGGTTCGCATTCCAAGTTCTTTGACCGAAATGCCCTTGGTGGTCGAAAGAAGAAAAGAACCGACCCACATCTGCATGATTAAAGAGAGAAATGAGGTGAGTGACTTCACGAAAGAAGAGCCTTGGTATATTAACATCAATAATTATCTAGAAAATCAATACTATCTCCTGAATATGTCGAAGAAAGAACAACAAGCATTAAGTCTCCTGGCCAGAAGGTGACTTGTATAAAAGACACTACAACGGTCTACACCTTCGATGTGTCGATAGAGAAGAATCACAAAGAGTCATGGATCATGTGTATGCGGGCGTATGTAGAACTCACATGAACGCTAGAATGTTGACCTCCAAGATCATCAAAAAAGGGTGCTATTGGACTACTATGGAAGATGACTGCAATAGACATGTAAGGAATTGCGATAAATGTCAAACATATGCAAATGCTAAACTTATACCTCCATCTCTACTTCATTCTTTTTCATCTCCTTGGTCATTCTCGACATGAGGGATCAATATTATCGGGAAGATCACACCTCCAGGTCATGGAGGTCATGAATTCATATTGGTGGCTTACTAAATGCGTGAAAGCTGCTTCTTACCAAGTATTAAAAGATAAAAATGTAGCTCCATTCATCGAAACGAATATACTATGCCACTAAGGGGTGCCGCACGAGATCATTAGTGACAATGGTACCCATTTTCAAGGTGAATGCGAGGATCTCCTTATAAAATATAATATGCAGTAACACAAATCCTCTCCTTATCGACCTCAAGCTAATGGAGTAGTCGAAGTAGCAAACAAGAATGTTAAGGCCATTCTCTCAAAGATGACTAAGACCTACAAAGATTGGCCACTCAAGATGCCCTTCGCCTTATGGGGATATCAGACTTCCATTAGAACTTCCACCGATGCAACACCCTTCTCTTTAGTCTATGGAATGGAAGCAGTCCTTCTTAAGAATAGTGCTAGAGAGTGAACTTCCCAAAACAGAATGGGTAAGAACAAGATATGATGCCTTAATTCTCCTAGACGAAGAATAGTTTTATCTCTAAGCCATGTACAAGTCTAACAAAAAGTATTGAAAGACATTGATCACGCCAAAGAAAGAAACATCAAAGAAGGTGACTTGGTTCTCAGGGCATTCCGCAATATTGTCATGGATCCAAGAGGAAAGTTACACCTGAACTGGGCCGGTCCTTACATTGTCAACAAATACTTCCTAGAGGTGCAGTGGAATTAATGGATTTGAATGGTGATAATTACTACAACCTCGCCAATTTGGATCAACTCAAGAAGTACTATGTCTAGATCATGACCTTAGAGTTACTAGAACTACGATTGGCCTGATTATGAAAGGAAACGTAGGGAACCTCAACCTAAGATCCGGCCGCTTTAATAAAAACAAAATCCTCTCTCCTCTACAGCCTTGCCTGCTAAAATAGACATGAACTTTGAGATCACAATGTAGGACTTTTCAATTGATAGTGTGTCACTTTTAATGAAAAATTCAATGATTATTTATTGTAATAAGGCATGATTAAAACATAAAATAAATGTTTATTGATTATTGTAGTAAGTCATAAATCATGGCACGCAGGCCTTATTCACCAAACAATAATAAAAATGTTTGAAAAACAGAGAAATCATTCTTAGGATCTTCTTCCTTGTTGTCTCCAGTCTGCGAACTATCTCCTGCTTCAGATTTCTTCTTAGGTATTCATTTCTTCTTATATGGGGCCTCTTCCACCTGCTTCTTTCCTTTTCTCTTAATGTCTCTCTCTTCTCTTGGTCTTTTTCTTCCATTAGCAGCTGCATCATTAGACCTTGATGGAGGTAGTCTCTCAAGTATTTCTCAAACAGGTGTCTTTTTAGGACCAAGTCTATTCTTAATTGAAGTAGTTTTGGGCTTCTCCTCTATCCTCTCCTTAGCTTATTCATGGTCTTTCCTCTTAGCCTTGCGAGCCTCTACACGAATGGACATGGAATCTTCCTTCATCCAAATCAAGTAATGTTTAGACACTTTTTATAGCATTCTGGAAGTGGTGTCACAACAATCCTCACGCGCCTCTCCCAATTCTTCTCCATCGGGCTTTACGGTGTCATGGTCTAGAATCAATTGTCTTCTATCGAACTGCTTCATCAGTCTGGTAGGGCAATAGAAAGTCAATAAGGATAAACTAGCAATGTGAATATATGAGGTATCCTCATAATATATCTTGGCCTTGACTTTTCACCAAGAAACTGTCCATCGGATGTGGTTCTTCCTATCAGCAAGTGTTAGTATCCATTCATGCATGGTGGAGGTAATGCCTACGTCACCCATAAAGATTCTTCAAAGTATATACTGGAATATTAGAAGGTGACTCCATCAAATTCAAGCGATTCATGAGCCAAACCTGCAAAAATAGATACGAAATGGATATTTGAAGCAAAAATAAAATATTTCATCATAGGCTATATTTGATCATTCTCAAGAAGAAATTTAGTTTCAAATGTTTAGATGACCAACTTAAGTATTTAAAATTAAAATAAAATTTAAATTCATGCAGATTTTAATTTCTTAGCATTAAATGACCTATTTGATGCTAGAAATTCACATGCGGATGATTTCATATTGAAACACTGAAATCTAAATACTTACCTGAAGAAGTAGTGAACAACCAGATAATGGAGCATGGGAGTCCCTCTTAAGGCAATCAAGAGCCATGAATAGCTCTTTAGTGCATAAGGGCATATGAGTTCTACCATCCTCAAAATGCGTAATAATGGTCACCCCAACGCAGCATATCCAATTAAAGGATTATTGTTCACAAAACAAGAATCGAGCAAATATGCAAATCAACAATGCTCTCTCTATACCTCTTACGTGCTACTTCGATCGTTCTAAAATTCTCAATCAACTCAACAAGATCAATTTCTCTACCATGCAAAATTTTTCCCATGGCACATGCATCGAGGTCTAGATAACGCTCAAAAGTAGTACACAAATAGTTACTAGTGTTGGGGAGACATGGTAAGCTATCACATGACAACCCTATTATAGCGCCTCATTCTTCAAGCAAGAGATTAATATCTTTTCACGAAAGGTAAAGCTATGCCTTTTAGGGTTCCAAAATCCAATTGAAGCATAAATTAAATAAAAATCAATTTGAGGATACCTCAAGGTGATCAACACATCACATCCATTGTCTTTGAGAAAGTCTTTATCCTTTGGATTCAACAACTTAAGCCATTCGTTGAGCATGGAATCGAAATTTCTAGCCATGACTGATAAAAAAAACCAAGAAAACAATGAAGATTCATGAAGTTTTGGGATGAATTGTGGAATTTATGCTCGAACTAATATCCTAGGACGTCGAAACAAGGGGTTATAAAGGCTATGAGTTACCAAAAATAAGTCGAACTGAGCACCAGACTACCCGCCGAGTACCAGAGCGCCCCACGAGCGCCTAGGCTCCCGACAAGCGCTCCAGTGCCCATTTTGCGCTCATGCGTTGGGCCACACCCTCTTTTTCTCTTTTTTGCTTCCTTCGTCTCTATCCTTGTGTACACCTTTCTCGATATACGTGCTCGAATTCACTTGTCTAAGCCCGTGGTTTTATTTTTTTGTTGTTTTTGGGAGGGGGGGGGGGCGCTTCCCTACCACGAGTCAAGTCAAAGTCAAACAAGTCGAGTCAAAGTCAAACAAAAGCTGAATAAAGTCAACTCGAGTCAAAGTCAAACAAAAGTTGAATGAAGTCAAGCACAATGAGTCAAAGTCAAACCAAAATCAAATAACCAAGAGTCAAATATATTTACATAATAGAGTCAAATATCGTAGTCAAGTGTATGTACAAGTCAATAAAACCAAAGTCAAAGTCAAACAAAATCGAAGTTAACAAAATATAGTCAACATATAAGCATGCATCACCCCCAAGTGAGAAAGCTAGATTCCTAGGTCGTAGGGTTCCGACTAGTCGGTGGCATGTCAATCGGAGTAAAGTCGAAGGACAAGTAAAACTCCGAGAGGCTCGGGGTATATGACCCACCAGTACCAGCGCCATGTGAAGGAATCGACTCTGTAGACAACTTCTGAAAGATAGGACACTCCTGAGGACGCTGTGAAGCACTGTTGGGCTCGTAGGACTCGGGAATAACATCCAGACAAGGACGGTAAACCTCCTCCTCAACATGAGCTGGCTCCCGGGAAGTAGATGCCCCCGCTGTCCCACGACAAGGGCCAAAACTCGACTCGCACGCCTAAAAGGAGAAATTATCAAAATACAATATTAAACAATAAAAAGGAAAGAATCGTGGAGGTGGAAAGTTTTGTTGCCCCTATGTCTTGGCTCCTTTACGACAATGCCTCCTTCAGCTTCTTCACTTGGTACTTTAGGGTGTCTATGGCCTTCAATTCATGAAACATCCCTCCATGAGGCATCCATGACAAAGTAATTCTCATTAATGAATATGCAACATATCAATCAAGATTAATAGACACTGGGGGGCTTACTGACCGATAAAACTACAGAAGGAAAAGCGTAGACGGCGAACTAATTGTCCAATGGAGCCTTAGGAATGGCCTCCCTAAGGATCACTCCGTCAACCTCATAGTCATAGGTGAAGTCGACGTGAGATGGCGACCATCATCATACAAATACTAAAAGAAATTAAAAAAAATTATACAAGTTCTCAATGTAATACCGTGGCTGACATGTATAAGGATCTTGTAAACTTACCGCATCAACCAGCCGAACTGGCACCGCTAAGCGTAGAAGGGAGGTCTGTCTGATAGACCTTGTCTGGATAGACAAGGGATGCCCACAGACCGAAGTGAGTACAAGAAACCCTAGACCGAGAACCTATTCATACAGAGGGCAACCATCAACCCTGGAGGATCGAGTGGAACGTTTAAGTCATCCAAGCTATGTTGTCTCACAACCCGCTGTCCTACATACCAAATGGGAAGCTCTTGGTCCCAAAAGTAGCAATAGTTTTCCATAAGTCGGCAATATAGGCAAAGCTGCTAGGAATCCCCACCAAATTTACCCCAAGGGTGGAATCAAACCTTCAGAGATTTATGGAAGAAATATATATATATATATATAGGAAGAGGTTCAAATGAGAACTCTCCTTACATGAGAACCGTGAGAATTACGTCAAAATTCCTTTATTCAGTTTTTTTTTTTTTTACTTTTTTAGGTGTTATGGTGTTACTTTATATCTATTTTAATAATAACAAGGTATAAACATTTATTTCAAGTGTTTTAAGCTATTATATATATATATATATATATATATATATATATATATGAAACATGTATACATGTATGTGTGAATAAAGAAGAGAATGTACCTCCTCTACACGAAGCTTCTGAATAATCAGGTGAGCTTTGTTGCTCCCCTTAATCCATCTCCCGTCCCTACAGCTCTCCCAGGAAGCTAGAATAGGGTGAATGCGCTCCTTGGGGCGAGGAGGAGCCAAGGAGGGAAAGTACTGGAAAGCCCAGAACTACAAGGGTAACAGAAGAATGGTGAGAAAAGCATGAATAAATTAAATTAGAGAAAAAAGAGAGAAAAGAAGAAAGAGAGCGAATCAATACCTCGATAATCTTCCAAAAGAAAGCGATGCCGATAGCAACAGATTCGTCCATCTAAAGACAAGCGAACCTAATGGCTTAGAGAAGGGATGCTTATCCAAGGCCTCCCCAATCATAATCTCTGACCTTAGAAAGGTCACTAAGAGAAGGAAGAAGGCAAAGCTGACACCGGTGAGTACCACCCATGTCAAGGGTCAAAGCACAAGAAATAAGAAGGAGAAGAAGAATGCGGACCTTCTGCTCACTACTAGTGCCATGCGAGGTAATACAGTTGCGCAAGCTCACACTATTCACCGATTTGCCTCTACGTAATGAATCACAGATAGGGCCCATGATTTCCTTAGTAACAGAATGAAGAGGGGTAAGATCGTTGTTGGTATCAATGTCAGAATAAGAGAAAGGAAGGCCTATAAGAACGGCAAAGTCGAATGGGTTGATAGTCATCTCACCCCAGGGGAAGTGATCGTGAAAGGATTTGGTGATACCCCACCACCACTGCAGAAGATTAAGAATCACCACATGTAAACTCTTAACCCTCTCAAGGGCTATTAAGCCTTGGATGAAGTCATCTAAGCAGAATCCCAAAATCAAATCGAGGAGAGCCCGATCTCGTTGGCCCTTGAGAGTAGCATAACCCTCCAAGAAGGGTCCGATCAATTAATGATGATATTGTTGAGAATGTGACAGAAATGCAAACCATGAGAAAAGGTAAAGAAAAGCAAGAAAGAAAGAAAGATGATAGTTATGCAGGGAAAGAAATACTCGGTGACCTAGTAAAGGGCGGTAGGAGATGTGTTGAGGATGATCGAAATCCAATATCTCGGGCTTCCACCCCTCAGGCTTCCATATGTTTCTTATGGAAGACACTTGCCGCACATCCTCGGCAAAGAAGGATTTCTTCACTTGAGTTGGACAAGCAAAATTTAAAAAGAATATTTGAGTATAAATATCGGTAGCATAATGGCTATATATGGACATTTCCCGCAACAAAACCATGAACTATGGCTATCTAATCACCTGCATTAAAATTTTCCAAATCCTAGGAAGTCTCAACAATATCCAATGAACCCAGTTTCAAGCCTCAATTTCCCATACTCTCAAAAATTGGTGAAATAAGAGGCTAACATGAACAATGCATACAAAATGGCCTCAACAATTTCATTAATGTTTCAAATGAGACATTACATGGTTTTGGCGAAAATGGGCATATTTTAGAATCTTAAAATCTAATTTTGAACTAAAACTAGAAAGATGAGCTTCTACTTCAATTATGCATTTTAACTTTCTTAGAATGATAACCAAATTTCAAGGAATTCCGAACTCAAATGAAGATATAATGTTCTTTTCGCCAGAATTAAGTTAGCACATATGAACTATATGAGTTAACATTCAATTTCGCACAATGAAACTAACTCATATGAACTATGTGAGTTAGTGTTCAATTTTGCATAATTAAACTAAATCATATGAACTATGTGAGTTAGTGCTTAGTTTTGCATTAATTTGTTTCAATTTCACAAGATTGTTGCTAAATTCATTCAACAAGTATCATTTTCAAGACATCATTATCATCAATTATCAAGAATCAAGTCATTATTATCAGCTAAGTTACTGTATTAGTTCATATGAACTAATTCATGCTTAAGTTGGAAATTTTCTCAAACATCATCAAGATCCAACATAATTCTTGAACGAAGAATATGTCATTCTCAACAATCTTTCAAGTACATTCATTCATTTAAATAAACATTTGTTCATTCATTTATACCCCATGACTACTACTACTACTGCTACTACTGCTACTCCTACTCGTACTGCTACTCCTACTACTATTACTAGGGGTGTGCAGAAAACCTGACCCAGAATACCCGACCCGAAAACCCGACTACCCGGTCACAAAAATCGGGTAATTTTTCAATAAATTCCATTTTTGCGGGTCGGGTACCCAGCCCGCTAAATAGCCACTTACGTCAGGCCGAGTCTGGGTGCTATCCTGGGTATTTACGGGTACCCGAAACCCGTAAATTTTTTTTTTCCCTCCTGATTTTTCTATTTGGGCTGGGCCTTGGAGCTTATGTTTTGGCTTAATTAGTTCACTCACCTCACTAAGAAGTCAGAAAACATCAGAAGCCAGAACTTTACCTCTCACCTCACATTATGAATCTAGAGTTTTTCTTCACTCACTCTCACTCTAGGCTCTCCGGCGACACTGCGGCGACATTAATCACAATATGTATGTGATATTGTGGTGTCTTCTGATTTACTTTAATTTATTCAAATTAGCTGCTTTATTTTGTTCACTATTTTCAGATTTAATTTGTTAGTTTTTCTGGATTTAATCATTTAATTTGTTTTTTTATTTAATTTTCTGATTTATTTCATTTTTTCTGGTTTAGTTTTTTTCGTTTAATTCGTTTTTTCTGATTCGTTTGTTTAGATTTAGTTTTTCCCGATTTAATTCATTTGTTTTTTTGATTTATTTTGTTCTTGTTCATTTTTTTTTTTTTTTGATTTTTTATTTTATTTTTAATTTTTTTATTCCTTTGTTCTTTTAGATTTTTTTTCTTTTTTTATTCTATTTTTTATCTTGTTTTTTGTTCAATTTTTTTTTGTTTTTTAATTTTGTTTCTTGTTTTTTTTTTTACTTTTTCTGATTCAATTGTAATTGTTAACTGTGTAGGATTTATGCTATTCTATTTTTCTGTTTTTAATTGTTATTTAATGTTGAAGTATTGGTTTTTTATGTTGATTTTCTTATTCTGAATTAAGTTTATGTTTGTTTTAATCTTGTTTTTGTAGCTAGATAATGGAAGAAACAACTTCAAAGGGAGATAACATAATGTATATTAGTTCCGGTAAAAGTGAACTTGTGAGACTTCGGTTCCGGGGCACATTGTTAGTTTGTTACTTTGTTGAATAATTGTATGAAATTAATCAAACTGTGTCATAGAATATAAAGCACCCATAGGCCATAGCTTTGTTTTTTATAGAACTTTAGTTTTACAGCAAAATAAAGAATGAAAAGGCGGTACCCGCTTACCCGACCCGGGCAATTCGGGTACCCGGATAAGCGGGTCGAGCTTGGGCACTAAAAATGACTACCCGCTAATGCACACCCCTAACTATTACTACTCCTTCTACTACTACTACACTACTCCTACTACTACTGCTACTCCTCCTGCTACAGCTACTGCTACTACTACTACTACTACTACTCCTACTGCTACTCCTCCTGCTCCTGCTCTTGCTCCTCCTGCTACAGCTACTGCTACTACTACAACAACTACTACTACTACTACTACTACTACTACTACTACTACTCCTACTGCTACAACTACAGCCACGACTACAACTACAGCTACTGCTATTGCTACTATTACTGCTATTGCCACTACCACCACCACTACTACCAAGTTGAGATTTCACTCAATACTCACTTGTTTCGGTTCAATTCACTTCACATACACTTCACTTTACTCATAGAAGCTACAACATGCATCAATTACAACAAACATGAGCAAAATCAAGAAATCCCCAAATTCATACATACTATTTACTTCATACAAAAACATAGGTTAAAGGTGGAATTTAAAGACAAAAATTGCCACATAGAGTTAAGTTGAACTAACTTATATTATATGGAGCAAGATCTACTAAGTTCCAAGAAGACCCTGAAGCTTAGAAAATGGAAATTCTCCTACTCGTGCTCCTGCTCTGCTCTTGCTGCTACTGCTACTCCTACTCCTACTACTACTACTCCTACTGCTACTCCTCCTCCTACAACTAATGCTACTGCTACTCCTACTACTACTGCTGCTGCTACCACTACTACTGCTACTACTACTGCTACTAGGGCTACTCCTACTCCTACCACTACTACTGCTACTAGGGCTACTCGTACTCCTATTCCTCCTCCTCCTACTCCTACTCCTACTCCATCACACTAGTAGAAAATTTGTCAAAGGTAACCCCTTATAGGTAACGGGCCGAGTAATTGGACGAAACCTTTATTTTATATCTAACGGGCAAGGTAAAAATAATAACCTAAAATCCCTTTTTTCATACTTTAGATTATGGGCTTAGTTTTGCCCGTAACCTAAAATGTTTTAGGTTACGGGTTGTCAATTGCCCGTTACCTAAACTTTAATTTGTTTGGCGGTTTTTTTATATAAGTAACGGGCCTTTAACTACCCATTACCTAAAGTACTGTTAAACTTTGCTACTTAAGTTTTATAAGTTACAGTCTATATATGCCAGTTACTTATTGTATGTTAAAGGTTACTGAACATAGTGACCGTTAGCTATTCTTTGGAGTTATCTTTGCATGTAATTTTTAGCACTCAATCACCTTCTTCTCTCTCAAATAGAAAAAAAAATCGAAAAAAAACTTCATCACCTCCAAAATTCTGCAACTACCTCCAAACTTCGATCTACCTCCCCTTTCTCCTCTGTCTTTCCAAACTTCGATCTACCTCTCAATTTTCTCACTTATTTTTCTATGTCGCCTTCTTCTTCGTCACCGCCTTCTTCTACCTTCGTCACTTATTCACTCAGCCTCACGCAGTCACACCCTCTTCGTCACCGCCTTCTTCAGTTCTTCAACCTTCGTCAATCGCCTTCTTCTTCGTCACCACCTCCTTTGTTTTTCGTCCGACGGTCGTCCTCGTAGGGGCTAGGTATGAGATCTGATAATCTGATTTTTTTTTCTTTTTTAATTTAGTTAAATTAAAATCTGATTTTTTTTCAATTTCATATTATCATTTAGTCAAAATTAAAATTTGATTTTTTTTTTGTTCTGATTTCAATTTCATATTAATTTAGTTTGATTAGTTTACTACTGATTATTAATGAGAAGCAAAACTAACCGAACTTCAATTTCAGTTGTTTGATTAGTTTTAGCTGGGATTTAGTAATTAATTTTTGATTCTTATTAATTAATATTGTAATTTTTTAAATTCGAGTTTTTTTTGGCTAATTGAATAATGATTTTCTCTTATTATTATCATCTGCAGGCAAAAGAGGTTCGGAGATTAGCTGATAATATGGTTTAATTGGGGAAAGATGTAAGCTCACTAAATTGACCTTTCAACTCATCTATTTTCGATGATTTTTATCTCATATGCAAAAGCTATTTCATTTTTGAGGGCCCAATCAAACGTGACAAAACATCTCTCACTCCATACCAAAACATCCCTCCCCAACCTCAAAGGCACAAGACAATGTGGCACCTCATAGCTCGAAATGAGAGAGCTCAAAAGATAATCAAAGTGAGTGTAATCAAGCAATTCTAGCACATGTCTCAAGAAGAATACTCATGGTTTCCTCCATTATACGACTCAACATCTAGAGTTAGAAGGAATTGTGGGTGGTAACATTAGGCTTAAGGTAGGTAGGGAAAGAAATTTGGTCGTGGTGCTCTTCCTAGTCAAGTGAAACTTTACAAAACAAGAGCTAAGTCAAACCAAACCAAGGGGCAAATGCTTCCCCCAACTCAATCACTACACACAGACAAGGAGCCAAAACAACTATATACAAACCCCTTTTTGCTTTTCTACCATAAACACTAAATCTTTGGGAAACTTTTTTTTATTTTTCTCTTTTTTGTTTTGATTTTTTTTATTTTTAACCTATATATACATGCGGCTTAAGCTCCAAACAAATGCACTAAACAAAACTCAACCACTTATCAACATTGAAACTTAACAACTTTACAAGTATAGCTCTATTTCACTTGACACAAAGGGTAAATCAAACAAAATTTGGCTAAGGCTCATAGAGTTGGCTAACAAGAAGTGGAAGCTCAAATGGGTTGCAAATGTTAATGAAAACCCAAAATCCCAAATTTTATTAAAGGAAAATAAAACAAAATAGGTAAATGAAAAATAAAATAAAATAAAATTTTGTGTCCCAAATTTCCCTCAAATGAATGTCTTCATCATTTCCTAAATCGGTTTGGTCAAAACTTCGAAAAACCATGAGCATGCAAACAACACAATAACGACATATGCTAGACCCTCAAGTGTGTTTATGACTTTGAAGTGCTTAGGGGCTCTAAAAAAAATCAACTCTCACCTCACATGGTCAAAAGATCAAATACCACAAATCAAGGCCTCATCATAGGTTGGGCTACACCCGGCTTGGCCTAAAAGGCTCACCACCAAAAGTACCCATGAGTGAGAGAATGAAAAGTCTAATTGCTACAAGTGACAAGCAAACCCCTCAAGACAATCAAGCCAAATACACAAAACTCAAATCCAACCTCAAGAATACAAGGTCAAGATAAAATCATTCATCCACTTTGCTTTGAAAGGATTAGAATTTTTTTTTTGTTTTTTTTTTTGGATTTTTTTTATTAGAGAAACTTTTCGTTAAAAGAAAAGGAAACTAGTATATACAATGGCGCTAAACCGCTATAGAATGATTGGACCAAGCACCACTTCTCAAGACCGTGATGTAGGCACAATCTCAATAGATCCTTGAACCTCTCCTATGCTTCATACAATATCTCATCCGTCTCCTGGTTAAAATTCGTGATCTTGCTTCGAAGGGTTGCAGTTCGCTCTGGAGGGTAATACTTCCTTTGAAATGCAAGAGCCAACTCTTCCCAACTGTTGAGGTTGCCCATATTAAGACTATTCAACCAAGTACGAGCCTTGTCTTTTAATGAAAACGGGAACATCATTCTTCTAATGTAGTCCTGAGAGACCACAGCTTGCTTGATCGTACCACAATACTAGAGGAGATTATTAAATGTAACATCGGATCCTCCATTAATGTCCCTGCAAACTGATTCCTTTCCACCATATTCACTAGAGCTGGCTTCAATTCAAAATTTAGAGCCTCAGTATCAGGGAACCGATAACCACCTCCAACTGTTGCACAACTGGGTCGGAATAATCCTTCAATGATCATGCTTGCGACGGCGACGGTGGCGACAGATGTGCATCATTCTGTGGTATATTGTTCTTGTTGAACTGTGATTCTGCCATCTCTTCCCTATTAGAATTATCAATAATTGCTCAAATCAGCAAAGAGTTGTGACAATTCGATAGTATACATTCACAAAGAATAACTCTCTGTAATCTCCACTTCCTCCTACGACTCCGCTTATGAAATGACTGTTCTGGTTCAGGATCAATCCAAACCGGCATGCAAACCTAGTACCTGCACAACAACTGAAATTGCAGATATCCGTACGAACTTTCTCAAAGAACGATTAGTTACTTGAGACGAAATAAATATAATAAAAATAGACGAAATAACCCGATTAGTAGAATATAAACAATTGCCTCCCCGGCTACGGCGACAAAATTTGATGAGGGACAACCGTATACCTATCAAAAAGAACCTACAAGTTCTACTAATGTAGACAGGGAAGTAGCTAGGGATTGAATCCACAGGAAAGCAAAGAAATTCTACTAACTCAAAAAAGTTATTCTGCCGTAAGGGGCCTTTGAATTGGGTTTTAATTAATGAACTAATGGTTGCTAGAGAAACAATTAGACACGAAAATATATTAACAACAAAGTCTAGGACGTCGGTTCACCATAGATCAACCAAAGAATTGAATAAAGATTAATTAATAGATTACTAACTTCTAGAACTAAGGCTCACTAATTCTCTCGAATCTAGTATTCTTCAAAACTCCTCTAATGGCTCTCGCTCACTTAGACTCATTTTGCCTATTATCCCTGTGATCTAATTGTGGTAATCTTACCTCTCATCATTAATTTCGACGATATCAAACTAACAATTAAAGCTGGCCAAAATCTAACTGAGCAATATAACTTGATAATAGGAATTCTAGAGCATCAATAATCAAATTAATTAATCATGAAACAAATCAATGGGAACGATCCATAGATCCCCTAGCCCTAGAAAAGAAATTTCTCACACATGACTAAAAACATAGAAATAAAATCAATAAAATAAAACAAAACTAAAGACATAATTAAAACTAACAAATTAGTTAAAACTACTAAACTAATTAAGAACATAACTTAGGGCACAAAAACAAATAACAAAAACTAAAAACATAAACTAAAACAAGAATATAAACTAAAGACATGATTAAAAGAATAAATAAGAAGAATTGAATAAGAACCTGAAATAATCTTTATTAATTGAATAATGAATGATTAATAAAAGAGAGTATTTTCTAGAGAGAGAAAGTGAGTTTAAAAGCCCTAAAAATATATGAAAGCGTACCTAGGCTTCTAAATGAATATTCTATAATTACATAAGCCAAAACAAGTCGAAATTCCTCGAAACGCGCATAAAACTCTGTCCGCCCGGACCCCCGGGCGAAACACGATCGATCCGGGTGAAACAAGCCTCACTCGGGCAAAAAGATCTGTGGATGCTGGGGCCTTCTCGATCGTTTACTTAAAATCTTGAATTCTTTAGCTTTAATTAAGTTCCAATTCCCATTCTAACTCTCTTTTGGCTTCTTAAAGGTAGTCATGGCCCTGTACTAATCATCAAGTGTCGAACATCACGCAAAAATTGATACAAATAAAAAGCACCAATTCCTGCATTACTTAGCAAACCGAAACATAAGGCACTAAAAGCAACAAATTAGTTGAATAGGCTTAAAAGAGCCTTGTTAGAGCCAAAAACTATATAATATATATATAAGGGTAAATAATAGACATAAAATGCACTTATCATCCTTTCCTATGCAGGAAGAAATGGCTAGAACAAAAAAAAATAACTTGAAGTAGAGAGATCTGTTGATGAGGCCGAATCAAGTAGTTCGACCATTGAATATGAAGAGGAGGCCATAGTACCTTTTCGTAAAGGACCCTCTTCTCCCACACTTGAGACAAAAAGGTGAGATCGCAGGCTATTAAGGACATCAACATCAACCGCTATGGTAATTCTTTCATCAATAAAAAGAACTTCCAACTTATCCTCCCTAAAAAGGGGATACTCTACTTGATACACCAAAAGGGTGCTTTGGTATTTATATGTCCATGATAGACATGGGCATCTCTATCCCCTTTTTCCTATCTTTCTTGCCCTTCTCAAACGCTATGATTATTTAAGGTTGTGTCAGCTCACTTTGAATGTGTGGTGTCACATTGTAACATATGCTGCTACCTGTAAATTAAACAACTTAAATTCTTCTTTTGCTGCTTTTGCACATATGCATGGATTATCTAAGGCTGCCGGATGTAAATATGGATGGTTTACATTGGCCAATAGAGATGATTAAATAATAGCCATAAAAAAATCAAATAAAGCCACATCATGGAGAGGGAACTTCGTCTTTATCAAGCATGATGACTGATGCAAGTTGTCGCACACCTCTCAAAAATAAATCAAACAACACTAACTAGTATAGCTAGGGAAGTAGGGATCGAATCCACAGGGAAGCTATTATATTCAATTAGTTCTAAAAATTAAATACTGTGTTATGGGCCTTGGTTGAATTTCTTAGCTAATTGACTAATAACTAAAAGAAACAACGAAAAATACGAATTTAAACTCAATTATAAAAAGCCTAGGGCAATCGGTTCACCATGAACAATAAATAAATTCATAAAATAAAAATCAATTAATTCACTAACGTTCATTAAATTAAGGCACATTAATTCTCTCGAACTTAGACTCCCTCAAAACTCCTTTACCGGCTCTCGCTCGCATAAACTCGTTTTGCCTATTATTCAGTGGTCTTATTGTTGTAATCTTACCTCTTGGCCTCGATTTCGACAATTACCTAATTCACAACTAAATCTGGCCATAATTTAATTGCAATAAATAGAAATCAATAATAGGAATTTAATTACTAATCAGGAACTAATCGATTAACATTAAACTAGTCCATTAATGAGTTCATGGATCCCCTAAACCCTAGAAAATAAATTACTCACTCATAATTATAAAAAGTAAAACAATAAACAAAGTTAAATTCATGATCATAAACAAATCAGAACAATAATTAACAAATTATTAAACAAGAAATAATTAAGAAACTAAAACTAATCAACATAAACAAAACAATAATCAAAACTAAGAAACAAAAGTAAAATAATAAAACTAGAAAGAAAAGAGAAAGGAAAGAAATTACCAAATAAAAGCTTAGGTTGAATTGAATTGATTGAAAGTGTTTAACAAACTAATCTAATCTAATTCTAGAGAGAGAAAGTGATTAAGGAGCTAATTATGATTCTAAAATCTAAAAAGTGCTAAAAAAACTAGTTAAGCCTCGTCCACAAATCATAACCCCTATTTATACTACATTGGGCTTAATTTAACAAGGCCCACGCGTTAAATCACAAATCTAAGCATCGAACATCAAATCGAGCTTCATGCGCCCGCAGCCCACAAAACCCCTGCGTCAGCATTATAAAACAGTATCTTCTAAAATTTCAGGGTCATTTGAAATTGCTATAACTTTTGCTACAAGACGTTCCACGGGGTGTGTGACCTGCCGTTGGAAAGACCATTGAGTCTACTTTCCAATGCAACAAGAATCAGATCAATTTCATGTGTATATAGTGAAATATGATCAAAATAGTAGACAGTGGTCAAAATCTTCACTTCTAAACTTCTTAATTCTTCACTTTACTTCCAATATTTCTCCAACTTGTCATGTAAGACGTCAAATTTGTTCCAGTGAGTTGTAAAATGTCTCCAATCATTCTCCGAATTCTAATAAGTGATCTTTATCTCTCAAGTGCCGAAATTAGGTAGTAGAATAAACCGAAAATTGGTCGTTTCCTACAAAACCACACAAAACACTAAAAGAACACTATTAGTATCAAATTTGGCTCAAATGAGCCTAGTTAGTCCATAAATCATTAGGGAATTGGATAGAATAATAATATAAATATTAAACACATCAATGACCTCGATTTAGTCGCCATAAACATATGGAACTTAAGTCCAAAATATAAAGGCAATGTATCTAACCCCCTAACACTCAATGATAACGACCTTGTTCTTGAAATTTTCAAGAAAACCATTGAAAAGTTGAAAGGGATGGAGTATGAAATCCCTTCTAAGTGGATCCCCTACAAATACCTTTTCACTAACTACAAGTTTCTTGAAGCTTGTGGTTTACTGTATAGTGGTAATACTGGTAGGTCTCATCCATTCCTTTCTTAAATAACTTAAGTTTTTAATTAAGACTCATCCTTCATTTTTCATTTTGTAGTGAAAGCATTAGGCGAGTTACCTGATGAGAAGAAGGGGAAGATAGATCAGCAAAAATTTCTTTGTCGTTTGGTGCAGTCAAAAGTCCTACTACCCCAACAAAAAAGACAACCAACTAAGGTATAATCATTTTCCACGAATGTTCCAAATATCCTTTGTCCATCATTAAACTCGTCCTCATATTGTTGAGTATATTATTCCACACTGAGTTTGCTAAAACTGCATTGTTTTTCATTTAATCTAGAGAGCCTTGATGCATTCAGTGACAAGTCATTGTCACCAGATGTGTCAAATTAAATAGTCTTCACATTAATTCGGTCTTTCCTTCAACACTAAGTAACTGAGTAAGTAGTAAGTAACCAAGTATGAGCATAAGTAGGTGTTGTCGGATGTGCCAAAATAAGTAAATGTCACATTTAACTCGTTCTCCCTTTAGGTGACGTGATTGAGTGTTGATAGATTTGGTTTTAACACACTCGGTGTCATCTCTTGACATCGGATGTGCAAAATATCATAAAGCACATATTCAACTCAGTCAAATTGCGTGTGACCAAGTTTAATGCTATGGAGTCAACTTTTAACACATTATGCAGTGTCATCTCTCGACACTAGATGTGTCAAACACCATAAGGCATACATTCAACTTGGTCTCCTCATGGGAGACCGAGTTCAATGACAATGAATCAACTTTTAACACAATTGTTGTCATCTCTTAACACCATTAGGCTTAAATATCACAAGGCATATATTCAGCTTTGTCTCCACATCCAATTTTAATGATAATGAATAAACTTTTGGCAGATTCAACCATTTTTGTTTAATCGGGCATGGTGAACTTTGTTGATCTTGTAACCAATGTCCTACTCTCTTCGTTTATCCCATAGATGACCGAAGAGAATGTATGTGAATGAACTTTTGACACATTCGGTGTCCAGAACATGTCAAATACATTTTCCTTTCGTAGACAACATGGATGATAACTTGGAGAATTAATAATTTTTTTAAAGTTGTAATTTTTGTTATTTATGTTTATTTGCAATCAACAAGAGAAAAACGGTCATCTGTACTCGATAAGGAAAGGAAAGATAAAAGCTAAGGAAGGAGAAAAAGAAACCCCTTCCATACACAAAAGAAAAGATAGTTCATCCCCTCTACAAATCAACCCTTCAAAGAAGTCAAAGCCTTCTACTTTAGCAAGCTATGTGTCAAATAAAGCCTTCTACTTTAGCAAGCTACAAATAAACTAAGTTTCTACCTAGAGATTTAAACTCTTAGAGTCAGATTTAGTATAAAGAACTTGCCAATTCCAATTTCATACAGAAGTTTTCATGAAAATTGAGGTTCCAAAAGCAAGTAATTAAAACTAAGTTTGAAACTTAGAAACATTTGCAATAACTATCTTAGCAATGATGAGGCTATCGCACACCTATCAAAAATACCCGGACAACTCTAACTAATGTAGCTAGGGAAGTAGGGATCGAATCCTCAGGGAAGCGATTCAACTCTATTAGTTCTAAAAGGCTTAAACTATGTAAAGGGCCTTGGTTGAGAATTATCGATTAATTAATTAACTACTAATTAACTACGGGAAATTACGGTGATTAAGACTAATAATTAAGGCCTAGGGTCATTCGGGTCACCAAGAACAAATAATAGATTCACTAACATAGAACATTTAATTTCACAATTATCGTCAAATTAGGGCTCACTAATTCTCTCAAACTTAGACTCCCTCAAAACTCATCTAGTGGCTCTCGCTCATGCCTAGACTAATTCTGTCTATTATTCAGTGGTCTTATTGTGGTATTCTTACCTCTCGGCATCAAATTCGACAATTACCAAAATTAAAACTAAATTTGCGCACAATTCAATTGCAAACGAACAAGCCAATAATAGGAAGTTGACTACTAATTGCAAAACCAAAACAATCTAAGTTAATTAGTCCATTGATTATTCGATCAAGGCTTCCCTAACCCTAGAAAACTAACTACTCACTCATGATCATAAAAACTAAAGCAATCATAATCATAGAGTTCATAGTTAAATTCATGGAACAATTAATAATTAAACTAATTAACATAAACAAATTAACTAAATTAATTAAACTAAATAAACTAAAGAACATAAATTAAACTAAAGCAAAAGGAATAAAAGCAAAAGAGATTGCCAAATTGAAGAACTTTGAATTGAAAAGGTGTTGAGAACAAAACCCTAATTCCTAATCTAATTCTCGAGAGAGAAAAAGTGTTTAATCTAATCTAAAAGAGTAATTCTAAATTATGAAAGCATAAGTTTTCTTTTTAGCCTAGGAAGTCGTGCCTTTAATACCCCCAAAGATTGGGTTTACAAAGCCAAAGCACGAGTAAAATAAAAATCCACAAAAATTAGGGAGCAGCACTGATGCGGACGCATGGCATTTTTGAGCGGGCGCATCAGTGCTCCAGAAGCTCCATATTGACTTCCCTCAATAAAATGCGGGCGCATAGCATTTTTGTGCGGGCGCATCAGTGCTCCAGAACTTCTTTGCTTTCTTTTCTTCTTATTTTTTTCATAACTTCTTCATGGCTTGTTTCCATAACCTCTTTGGCACGCATTCCATGCACATATCATTCCCGCTCCGGCCAAGCTTCCAATCTTCCTTCTAAACCTCGGTTTCCGTGATCCTAAAAATACAAAACATGCCAAAACCGAGCATAACAACCGCAAATGACAAAATCAAACCAAAAAGCACAAAAATCGCTGAAAATCAATCAAACTTGGGGAAACACTTCAAATTAGCCAAAGAACACCAAATGAGCTAAAATCAAGCCAAGACACAACCCTTAGGCATAAAATTGACCCGAAACAAGGGGGAAAAACGCCATAAAAACCACACATATCAAATTCCCCCAAGCCGAGCCTTTGCTCGTCCCAAGCAAAAGCAACGGAATAACTTTCACCCCATAAAAGCATATGCATCACAACTCAAGGATTCATCCGAGTTTACCAAGATCAACATAAGTCAAATGCTGCACATTCTTAAACGCAAGTCAAATAAAGCCAACCAAGCAAGTTTAATGGATCGATGACTAGAATAGCTTACGGGTTGTCACTCCACACAATTGAGCATCTAACGATGTAGCTCACCCTCACCACCCAACCATAAGAAGATGGAATGCAAATGCAATAAAGTGTTTAAATGCAAGTTTTGAAGAACCCGAATCCACATCTCACACCTCATGCAAGTGTTTAAAGGTATACACTCAATCCTAGAGTCGACTCGAAATGCATATAATACTCTACGACCTTGCCAAAGGACTCTTACACAATCAACCAAAGCATGCACATGAAGATCAAAGAGGACTTTATAAGCTTGTAATGTAGGGCCAGGGTGAAGGGTAGGATAAATTTGGGATAATGTGGCGGAAAATGCGGGGTATACGCATATAAAACATTGGAGACTCACCAACACATCATACAATAATATCAATGTCTCCCATCATCCAATTCCAACCAAATCAAGCCAAACTTTTAAATCTTCATTCACTTCACACCTTTATTTTCATTCAAGCACAAATATAAACCAAATTCAAGCTTTTCACTCATTCATTTTAATTTCAACTTATTTTTTTTCAATTTTCATTGCTGTTTTGTTTTTCATTTTTATTTCACTTTAGTTTCACAACTCTTAATAGTTAGCCATTAAGACCGAACCATCACATGTACATAACCGGATTCCAAATCACATTTACAAATCAACACTTTGTGTATTAAAACACAATTCCAGTCATTGGTAACAGAGCCTTAATGTCAAACATATAGAACCTCATGTACATCAAAAATTCACAATTTTCACCAAATCCTCCAAAAACACCGTCACAACAATCAACAACCACAACAAACCACAATATGACTCCCCCGAGCCAAGCTTGGGCATACAACATGTCATCAAACACCAAGGCCAAATAGGATTGTAATGCGATTAAATTTTGTGAGGGATATAGGCTTAAGAAACACAGGATCAAGGGGAAAATGTGTTTAGCATGAAAATCCTAATGATGTATCTGAAAGCTCTAAAAACAAATGAATGCCTCTTATCATGCGCAACATGCAACAAAACCTTAATCAAAAGCTACTCAAGTCCAATGGCAAACCCAAGATCATAAATGCAACAGGAACTAAGCACACACGAAAAGAATACAATTTAAGGTAGCCTATAAGATCAAAAGTGGCTCAAATCCTCCCATTAACACAGTTCAAGTCCAAGACCCAAGCAAGGTTAGACAGAGTTGACAAACAAAAGGAATGCTAGCAAATTAAGACAAAGTCATGCCCAGCAAATCACATAAGTAAACTCATCCGAATACAAGCATCATGAAGTTTTCAAAAATTTAATCACATGGGTACATGAAAAGTCAAATCTCATAAACAACACAAGCCGGGACGAGTGGCTAGCCATTCACAATATTAACTCTCTTTCTAAGACTAAACTACACTAAACTAAGAAAGCAGTACAATTGTTTTGGTCACATGTAAACTCCCGTCCCTAATGGACAGTAAAAACCATGAAACAGTCCTACAAAAGCAATAAAACTACACTAGAAAGCAATAAAAACTATTCTAAGAAAGCAAATAAAACATACCTCCCCCAAGCCGGACTCAGCAATGTCCTCAGTGCTGAAAGGAGTAAAGTAAGAGGGAAGAGAGACGGTGGAGGGGTTTAGGGAGTCATGGGGGTGTAAAATGATGTATATGGGTAAGAGGAAGATGTTGTGCAAGGATAAGAAAGAGACATGGGTGGTAAATGCTATTGCGTGTATCATACACAGATTGAGATTTGACCACCTCGCACTGTTTCAATCATATCTCACAAAGTATAATTTGGGCTAATCTTATTTCTATTGAATTGGAAATTAGACTAATAGAGCTTTCCAATGGTAGGTCGTACTTCTCGTGGAACGTCCTAGAGAAAAAGTTATGACTATTTCAAAATGACGTTCCTGCGTAGATTTACTCTAGCAGTTCGCCCAGCTTGCCCGGGCAGATTGCAACGTGGCCTTTTTTGGTCTTGTTTACTCCATAATTGCTCCCCTAAGCTTGAAAAACGCTCAAAACTTCACAAAAATATTAGTCCCTCACACTCTCTCACCAAAAGACTTAGTTAAGCTAAACTAAACTACTAAAGCAAAAGAAAAAGAACTAAAACACCTACGTACGGGTTGCCTCCCGCAAAGCACTTCTTTAAGATCATTAGCTTGACCATGTTACCTCATAGCTCATGGAGGATCGAAGAGTGAACGTAAAACCCATATAGTTAGGCAATCAAAGCAAATAGGAGTTATTGGTTGCTCAAATGCCTTACATTCCTTGGTAAAAATCTCATTATTTGCCGTATTCACATTACAAGCATGAGAAGATTGTTTTCGAGGTTTCCGGCGTTTCTTAGGACGGGATTTTCTTTTCTTTTGATCTTGACATAGCTTGTTATTAGCATCATCTTCATCACCTGCAATAGAATCCAAACACAAAGGAGCCTCTAGAAGATCCTTATTAAGGGATCGAAGCAAGTCATTAAGAACAATTTCATTAAGAGTATAAATTGCATGACACGATTGTTCTATCATAGGACTTTTCAATGCACTATCAAGGTTGAAGGTAACCTTGTTATCTCTTACAGAAAGAGTCAAATTTCCATTCTTTACATCCATAACAGCTCCTGCAGTATTTAAGAATGGTCTACCTAGAATAATAGGGATGTGTGCATCCTCCTCCATGTCTAACACAACAAAATCAACAAGAATAAAGAATTTCCCGACTCTCACCGGGACATCCTCTAAAATACCTTTAGGGTACTTCACTGTCCTATCTGCCATCTGCAAAGTAATGTTAGTGACCTTCAAATCACCCATATCAAGCATTTTGCAAATAGACAAAGGCATTGACACTAACACTAGCCCCTAAATCACATAAAGCTTTGTCAATAAACAGGGGGCCAATGTTACAAGGAATAGAAAAACTTTCCGGGTCCTTCAGCTTGGGTGGAGACTTATTTTGCAATATAGCACTGCACTCCTCTGTAAGTGCTACGGTCTCCACCACACTCAACTCACGTTTCCTGCTCATAATGTCTTTCAAAAACTTAGTGTAAGTAGGAATTTGAGTTATCAAATCAGTAAAAGGCACAGTAACTTGCAAGTTCTTAACAATAGCTAAAAATTTACTAAAATGATTATCATTCTTACTCCTAGTCACCCTATTCGGAAAGGGCAACCTAACCTGTGGCCTCGGGACCGTATCAATCGCTGTGTCATCCACCTTCTCCTTCTCCTTAGGTGCTTCAGCCTCCTTCTCTAGAACTGTCTCTACCTCTAAGTCTTCAATCAACACACATCATTAGTCTTCTTAGCTCCAGTTGCAACATCGGAAGTAGCATCATCAGTAGGCATTTTTGGACCCTCATAAGCAGTTCCACTCCTCAAAGTAATGGCATTGACATGGTCCCTCGGGGGATTCTGCGGAGCTTATGATGCTGGAGGTGTAGGTTGTGATGGAAGGGTGCCTGGTTGCTTTTGAGAATTTGATTGAGCTATCTGAGTTTCCAAGTGCTTGTTGTGAGTTTGCACTGCCTCTATACTCTTCTGCATTTGTGACATCATATTTTTCAAGTCTGCTAACTCACTAGTATGCTGTGGTGGTCCTGGGTTGAATGGTGGTCTAGTGAACCCAGGTGGCTGTAATGGACCTTGAGGTTGGAACCTCTGCATTTGCTTCTGCTACTGTGGTTGTTGCATTTGTGACATAGGCTGTGGATTCTGGACATTGGTGCTTCTATAAGAGAAATATGGATGATCCTTGTAGCCTAGATTGTAAGTGTTGGAGAACGGATTGTTCTTGTAGGCCTGGAATGCACATACTTGCTCTATAGGACTATAACATGACTGAGAATTGTGACCAAATAATCCACATGAATCGCAGAAGGGATCATTGCCTCTAGAATGGGCAGACATAGCAGCTACAGACGTCGATGGAGAAGAGGAAGTGCCAATCTTATCAAGCTTCTGGCTTATAGCATTGATCTGTCAAGCCAAACTCTCATACTTGTCATCAACAACATGTTTTCCACCTTTCTTTGAATGTCCTCTAAGATTGCCAAACTGTGAGTTATGAGTAGCAATTTCATCAATCAATTCATATGCAGCATTGACCTCTTGGTTCATGAATCGACCATTAGCAGCTGAATCCAACAAAGCTCTACTCTCATTGCCCAAACCATTGTAGAACGATTGAACCAAAAACCACTTCACAAGCCCATGGTGAGGACACAATCTCAATAGCTCCTTGAACCGCTCCCAAGCATCATAAAGTGACTCATCTAAATCCTGATTGAAATTAGTAATTTGGCTCCTCAATAAAGCAGTTCTCTGTGGAGGGTAGTATTTCCTCTGAAAAGCAAGAGCCAAGTCCTCCCAACAAGTGATTGTAGCCATATTAAGATCATTCAACCAGGTTCTAGCTTTGTCCTTCAACGAAAATGGGAACATTCTCCTCCTGATGTAGTCCTTGGACACATTTTGTTGCTTGATAGTATCACAATATTGGAGGAAATTTTACAAGGGTAAGTTCGGATCCTCCTTCAATGTCCCTGAAAATTGATTTCGTTCAACCATATTTACAAGAGCCGGTTTCAGTTCAAAATTAGCAGCATCGGTATCAGGCACTGAATAACCCCCAGCCATAGACTCCGTACTAGGCAAGGAATAGTCTCTCAATGAACGGGCCGCAGGTGGCGGCGGCGGTGGTGGTGGAGGTGGCGGTCCTCTACCTTGTCCTTCTCCTTCGGCAGCCATCTCAACCTCTAAATAACCTTCAAACAAAGGGTTGAAATTGAACTAGAAAAACTAAGACAGATAAGAAACATTCTCCTCCACAGATCGGGGGAGAAATATTCGGCGTCTACTACATCTCAACCACTTCAGAAATACTTGCTCGGGCTCAGGGAAAATGAAAATATCAGGCTCGTGGTCGTTTTGCATAAACCTGTAAACCTGCACAACATGAAAACTCCAAGCAAAGATGAGAAACTGCCTCAAAGAATAAAATAGTTCTTTGAGACTAAGAAAAATAAAAAAGAAATAGTAAAAACCCGACTAACAGAATTAAAAATTGCCTTCCCGGCAACAGTGCTAAAATTTGATGAGCCTATCGCACACCTATCAAAAATACCCGGACAACTCTAACTAATGTAGCTAGGGAAGTAGGGATCGAATCCTCAGGGAAGCGATTAAACTCTATTAGTTCTAAAAGCTTAAACTGTGTAACGGCCTTGGTTGAGAATTATCGATTAACTAATTGACTACTAATTAACTACGGGAAATTACGGTGATTAAGACTAATAATTAAGGCCTAGGGTCGTTCGGGTCACCAAGAACAAATAATGGATTCACTAACATAGAACATTCAATTTCACAATTATCGTCAAATTAGACTCACTAATTATCTCGAACTTATACTCCCTCAAAACTTATCTAGCGGCTCTCGCTCCTGCCTAGACTAATTCCGCCTATTATTCAGTGGTCTTATTGTGGTATTCTTACCTCTCGGCATCAAATTCGACATAGATTCACTAACATAGAACATTTAATTTCACAATTATCGTCAAATTAGGGCTCACTAATTCTCTCAAACTTAGACTCCCTCAAAACTCATCTAGTGGCTCTCGCTCATGCCTAGACTAATTCTGTCTATTATTCAGTGGTCTTATTGTGGTATTCTTACCTCTCGGCATCAAATTCGACAATTACCAAAATTACAACTAAAACTGCGCACAATTCAATTGCAAACGAACAAGCCAATAATAGAAATTTGACTACTAATTGCAAAACCAAAACAATCTAAGTAAATTAGTCCATTAATTATTCAAGGCTTCCCTAACCCTAGAAAACTAACTACTCACTCATGATCATAAAAACTAAAGCAATCATAATCATAGAGCTCATAATTAAATTCATGGAACAATTAATAATGAAACTAATTAACATAAACAAATTGACTAAATTAATTAAACTAATTAGACTAAAGAACATAAATTAAACTAAAGCAAAAGGAATAAAAGCAAAAGAGATTACCAAATTGAAGAACATTGAATTGAATTGAAAAAGTGTTGAGAACAAAACCCTAATTCCTAATCTAATTTTCGAGAGAGAAAAAGTGTTTAATCTAATCTAAAAGAGTAATTCTAAATTATGAAAGCATAAGTTTTCTTTTTAGCCTAGGAAGTCGTGCCTTTAATACCCCCAAAGATTGGGTTTACAAAGCCAAAGCACGAGTAAAATAAAAATCCACAAAAATTACGGAGCAGCACTGATGCGGACGCATGGCATTTTTGTGCGGGCGCATCAGTGCTCCAGAAGCTCCATATTGACTTCCCTCAATAAAATGCGGGCGCATAGCATTTTTGTGCAAGCGCATCAGTGCTCCAGAACTTCTTTGCTTTCTTTTCTTCTTATTTTTTTCATAACTTCTTCATGGCTTGTTTTCATAACCTCTTTGGCATGCATTCCCATGCACATATCATTCCCGCTCCGTCCAAGCTTTCCAGCTTCCTTCCAAATCTCGATTTCCGTGCTCCTAAAAATACAAAACATGCCAAAACCGAGCATAACAACTGTAAATGATAAAATTAAACCAAAAAGCTCTAAAATCGTCGAAAATCAATCAAACTTGGGGAAATACTTCAAATTAGCCAAAGAACACCAAATGAGCTAAAATCAAGCCAAAACACAACTCTTAGGCACTAAATTGACCCGAAATAAGGGGGGAAAACGCCATAAAAGCCACACATATCAAGCAATATAACTAAGTTTTAAACTTAAACTTCGAAAATTTGCAATAAATATCTTAGTAGTATAACTAAGTTTTAAACATAAACTTAGAAACATTTGTAGTTATTAAGCTTTTGAAACTCAGGATCATGTAACTGAGGTTGTAGTATGAATTAGTGTCTTAGCTATCCATGCTAAATATGAATCAATCATATTGGTGATCATAATGCATAAAACTATTATGTTCTTTCTTGCCATAAATAGTACTTGAAAAACATCCTACTCATAGCAATGAGATCCTTGAGTTTACGAATTCTAGTATTGATTGCTTCATTACTCATTAGGGGTGATGAATCAATCGATCAAATTGATTTCCCTTAAAATTAGGGATCGAAACTGCTATTTAACTATAGCATTTGGTATATTGTGAGGGCTTTGCCCTAATATGGATGTATAACGTAACAATATTTCCCTAACATGCATCCAAAGTGGGAACATTTCCCTAGTATTGATCTTAGATGAGGACATTGATAAGTGCATATTTTACATATATTTTACCCCCGTTCCGGATTGGCTCTTTTGAGTCGTTTCTACTAACTATGGCAATTTCTAAAGATTTTGGTTTTTTTGTGATAATGTTACTTGATTAGTTATCCTGGTTATAAATATGTCTGTTTTTTTATTATTTCTTTAATACTTTGTTAGTTTCTTATTCTATTTTTTCCCGTAAATTCTTAGATGCATCCGGAGCACCTTTCTCTAGGTGCTTTCGGGCGCGTGTAAGACACGCGTTGCTTTTTGGTTCATTTTTAATACTGATGTTCATTTTATTATCATTAATGTTCATTTTATTATCATTAATGTTCATTTCACTTTTTTATAATGATGTTCATTTTTTTAACATTGATGTTCATTTTCTTATTCTTAGTGTTTATTTTACCATTTATAATGATGTTCATTTTTTTAAAAGTAATGTTCATTTTGTTAAAAGTGATGTTCATTTTATTATCGTTAGTGTTCATTTTCACTTTTTTATAATAATGTTCATTTTTTTAACACTGATGTTTTTTTTATACTCGGTGTTCATTTTACCATTGATAATGATGTTCATTTTTTAATAATGATGTTCATTTTGTTACTGTTAGTGTTTATTGATGTTCATTTTGTTATTGTTAGTGTTCATTTTAAAGTTCAGTCTTGTTAATTGATACTGTTTGTTTACATTTACTAATGTAGAAAATTGTCTCTATTGGAGATGCTGGTGGTGATAGTGTTATGTAAAGTATTTTTATGATGATTTTGTAAATTCTTTGGCTGTAGCGGGTGCAATCTCACTTTATCTTTTCTGATGCTGAAACCTTTTCGAAAAGCATATTTGTTATATAGATCAAATGCTTCTTCATCGTTGTTCACTTTTATATTCAACAATTCAGATTCATCGGCTTCATTTTCAAATATTTGGAATGAATCATCTACAAAAATTGAAAACATTAAAATTAATAAGCTGAACACTAAGTCATTTTTTCTTAACGTTCAGAAATCATATACAAAAGTTCATAATATAGCTGAAAAACATCTTATATGCAAATGGAATTTCTGAACATTAAGTCAGTTTTTCTGAATGTTCAGAAATTCATTTAAAAATTTCATAACATAAATGATTGTTCAGAATTTGTGTGAAAAAGTTCAGAAAAAATAAATAGAAGATTACAACAATCACAAGAACATAACTGAACAACAATTCATTTTTCTTGAATGTTCAGAATTTGTGTGAAAAAGTTCAAAAATATAATTAGAAGATTAGAACAATTAGACGAACAATAACTGAACAACAATTCATTTTTTTCTGAATGTTCAGAATTTGTTTTAAAAAGTTCAAAAATATGATTACACCAATTAGAAGAACAAGCTGAACAACAATTCATTTTTTCTGAATGTTCAGAATTTGTTTATAAAATGTTCAGAAACAAGATCACCAATTAGAAGAACAAACTGAACAACAATTAATTTTTTTGAATGTTCAGAATTTTTATGAAAAAATTCAGAAATAAGATTAGACCAATTACAAGAGAAAACTGAACAACAATTCAATTTTTCTGAATGTTCAGAATTTTTGTGAAAAAGTTCAGAGATAAGATTATACCAATTACTAGAGAAAACTGAACAACAATTCATTTTTTCTGAATGTTCAGAATTTTTATGAAAAAGTTCAGAAATATGATTACACCAATTATAAGAGAAAACTGAACAACAATTCAATTTTGCTAATGTTCAGAATTTTTATGAAAAAGTTCAGAAATAAGATTACACCAATTACAAGATAAAACTGAACAACAATTCAATTTTTGTGAATGTTCAGAATTTTTATGAAAAAGTCTAGAAATATAATTAGAAGATCACAAGAAAACATATTAATATAGAAATTTAATTTCTGAACACTAATTCATTTTTTCTGAACATTTATGAATCTTCATCAGCATATATGCAAAATTTCAGAACAATAATTTATGAACTTCAATTGAAACTTTTTGAACGTTTATTAAATGAAATTATGAAAAATTTTGATGAAAATTAGAGTTTACAATTTTCTGTAAAATCTTCATTGATTATTTCTTGTAGATCTTCGTCTGATTTTGTGTTGTTTTGAAATGTATTTCTTTGATTTTTAGTTGAAACTGCCATGATTGAAATTCTAGGGTTTCAAATTATAGAGAGAATTGTTTTGATTTTGAGAGAAAGAAGAGAGAGAATTAGAGAGAATGAAGGATAAACTAAAAAAACAAAAAACAAAAAAAAAAAAGAATTTGCTGCGTATATATAGCAGTGGTTGTTGGAGTTTATGGAAATTACGCAAAACGCAATGTTTTGTACCCGGAGCACCTAGAGGAAGGTGCTCTAGGTGCACCTTATCTAGATTGATTTTTTCCCGTGAAAGCTCTTGAGTGTTATATTGTTCTAGATTAAAAGATTAGTTGTTCTTATTGATCTTATTAATTCTGTAACGTTTTACCAATAATTTTTTGTTTGTATTTTAATTCTTTAATGTTTTACTACTAATTGCTTTATTTGTTTTCTTAATTCCTTAAATTGAAGTGATAAAGTAAGTGATAATGATTTTTAATAATTTTGTTTAACTTTTTGTCGATTCCATGCCGTACCCGTTTTTAGAAAAAAAAAATTTGTCGTTTTCCGTCCCCGTTCCCGTTTTCGTTTTCGACCCCAACTCCGACTCCGTGCAACCTAGCCTGACAGGATTGACGACGAACCGGAAAGACTATTTCATAAGCGCAATCGTAAAATGAAGTGGAAGCAAAGAGGCCAAGAAATAACCGAGAAGACAGTAGCCTTTTTGTCTCAATTCCTGTTGAACTAGATATTAATCTATTGGATTATGAAGAGGAAGAGATGTCGAGGTCTATCAATAATAACAATGAAAATGAACGTACTCCACCACTTCCGCCATCAGCACGATCATTGAGGGATTATTCCCGACCTTGTTCAGCGAAGTAGAAGGTGGTTATTGGGTTTTTGATACGATGCTCTTAATTTCGAATTGAAGTCAGCTTTGGTTAATATGGTGGAGAGGATCCAGTTTATAGGAACGTTGATGGAAGATCTGAATTTGCATATTATTAATTTTCTTCAATATTGCAGTACTCTCAAGCAAGCCAATGTTACTCAAGATTACATTAGAATGATGATTTTTCATCTCTTTAAAGGACAAAACTCGCACTTGGTTGAATAGTCTTAACATGGACACTATTACAAGTTGGGAGGAGTTAGCTCTCACATTTCAAAGGAAGTATTACCCTCCAAAGCGAACTACGACCCTTAATCACAAATTTCAACAAAGAGACAGATAAAACATTTTATGAGGCATGGAAAATGCTCAAGGATTTGTTAAGGTTGATCCCACATCATGGACTTAAGAAGTGGTTCCTAGTCCAATCATTCTATAATGGTCCAGGGAACGAGAGCCGGTCATTGCTAGATTCTGCTGCTAGTGGTCAATTTATGAACGAAGAGGTAAATGCTGCTTATGATTTGATTAAAGAAATTGCCATTCACAACTCTCTATTTAATAATCCTACAGGGCCTTCGAAAAGGGGTGGAAAGCATGTACTTGATGACAAGTATGAGAGTTTGGCTTCACAAATCAACGCAATAAGTCGAAAGCTCGAAGAGATTAGCATTACATCGTCTGCATCGATGTTCGTAGCTGTGATGGCTGCACTTTCAGGATGTATAGAACCCTTCTGCGATTCATGTGGTTCATTTGATCATAATACTCAGTCATGTCACAATTCAAGTATGTGCATTTTAGGCTTATAAGAACAATCCATTTTCCAATACTTACAAACCAGGTTGGAAGGATCATTGATACTTCTCCTACAAAAACAATAATGTCCAAAATCCGCAACCATTCGTTAAGGGTGTGCAAAAAATTGCGATTCCTAAAGTTCGATCCGGTTTTTCTGAAAATCCGGATATCCTGTCCGAATTTTTGAAATTCGGAAGGAAAAAACTGATCGGATATCCGGTTTTTAGATCAGATACCTGATCGAAAACCGAATGGAATTTATAAAATTCGGATTCCAGATTTTTACAAAAAACCGGATCGGTTTTTTAAAAGGATAATTAAGTATTTTAGAAGAAATTTGATACGAAATTCCGGTTTTTCTGGAACGAATATGGAATAAGTTTTTTAATTCCTAAAAATCTACATATCCGATTTTCTGGATCGGAAAAATTCCAATATCCGGTTTTGCACACCCCTACCATTCATACCTCAACAGTAGTCACATCAGCATATGCATCGATTTGCACCAACACAGCCATATGGGTTCATTAGACCATCGCACCCAGGACCACCACCACCACAAGCGGGAAATGATATTTCGGAATTGAAAAACATGATGCTCCAAATGTAGAAGAATAAGGAGGCAATGCAAGCTCATGATAACCAATTGGAGACTCAGTTAGCACAAATTGCCCTGTCGACAGCTCAGCGGCAGCAAGGTCAATTAAATTATAAATTTGGGTCAAACACTCAACTTATGTTTATGCTATATTGTTATTGATTTGGTTCAATTTTAATTAAATAATTACAATTCAAGTTATTATTACAATTAATTTAAATTATTTAGTTTCTTTGTTGTTTCATTTCAATTCGGTTTTGGTTTGGTTTTGACTAATTAATTTCGTTTCAATTCATTTTCAATTGAATATGTCATTTTTACCAGAACCTATTCAATTTACTTGTTTATTTATTAGTTTGCCTTCATTTCAGTTAATTTTGTTCAGTGATTACCTAACTTTATTTAAATTTGAGAATTTTAACCCAAATTGACAGATGTCTATGTGAACACCGATTCTTAAGGATGATCTAATAACAAAATATAACATCTTAGAAGTACCCCATATTATTAAACACTATCCAACTATAAGCTTCCCGAAATTTCAATGCAGCGCAACATATATTATATAGGACACTAAAGTGCAACGAAGATTAATATATTAGTCATATATCTGACATAAAAATGAATGAAAAACCAAAATATGATTTAGTTTTTTTAAAAGAAATTGGGCATTCCCAACAAATGAGTAAATATATACTATTAGAGGACCATCTTAACCAAAAGTTTAAGGTCATGGTTGATGCCTATGAATAGTTTATATACTCTATCACACCCCTTCACATGAGAGACCATTAGGCTTGAATTGTGGATACAGCATGGGCCCCCCATACCCAGCATTCAATAATTCCACTTAGAAAAGAGGTTGAATGATATTCGAACATGTGACCTTTGTATCACGTTGACTCTTATACTATATCAAAGGATCAACTCAACCAAAAACTTAAGCTAATGGTTGAGGTACATGAATATTTTACATATTTATATATTCTATCATATACAATAGTAATAGCTAGGCAATGAATATTGGGTATTTTTCAATCTATGATTTTCACTTCATCGTGAAGTTTCGATGTTCACAAAAATTTTACAAATTGAAAATTGTTATAAATTACTCATTATGGTGGATGTCCATCAATTATCCCCATGTGTAACTCCCATGACTTTACAACATTGTAACTCCATGACCTTACACTTCTTTTGTAACTTATGATGACCCTTTAATATTCTTGAGAACTTACTTGTTACTCATGTGTATAAGTAAGGGAGATTGGTTCATGTAAAATATACACATATGCAATGAAAGATCATATACTCTTTAAAATTTATATTTTCATCATCTCATTTCTCTATTTTCATAACACTATTTATATTTTCATCATCTCCTTTCTTTATTTTTATAACATGTTATCAACACGAACTCTAGCCTAATTAAAAATAAATAAATAAATAAATAAATAAAAAGAAAAACCTAAATGCCAATGGTATCTTCATATCATCCATGTAAGTATCAGTTATCTTTGTTTTTTTGTTAAATTTTGTTCATGACATATGATTTTATTATACGTTTATTAGTACTTTGACAAATGTAAATTCTTTTCAATTCATATTTTATGAGGTTTTATATATTTTTCGTAATCTGTTTTTCCAAAATCAAACTTTGTTGTTCAGCAAAATAACACATAATATTTCTATTTAATTCTTTGCATGTGTTGATGATGTCATATATGAATCCTATCTTTCTTTAAATTTTAGCTTCGTGATTTGATGTATATATATAACATATCACATACCTTCAAAAATAAGTGATGAATAAATAACGATGAATTTGGCTGTGTATATAATATGATCATAAAACTCTTTTCTTTATTTTTATAACTTCGTTGCTCACAAAATTTTGAACCATTTTAATTAAAATATAATAACAACAAGTTCATATGACCGCTTTGTCCCAAATATTTACATTATCATTGCAATTAAGTATATAGGTTTTTAGTGTCATATTATTGGAAAGTACCATATGTTATGAATTATTTTGTGAAAATTAATATAAAACCAAATACTTCATATTTTGTGAGATTGGTTAATTAATAATCATAGTTTTTGGTTGGATACTTTGTTAGTTCAAAGGCATCTAACAATGAGCCGAACAAGGTAAGTCATGAATTTATATGAGGAAATATTTTAGCATGTTATTATTTGTTCATTGGGGTATATTGGCCTGTATAGTTAAAGAATGTCTCAACTTTATGATGATTGTGTTTGAAAAGTTTAAAGTTTTTTTTTACTAAACATTCATAAGAATACATTAGTGCTTTATTTAATTGTACATGACCATAAATAAGATGTATGATAGACAACGCATGCACCATAAAGTATATTTATTATTATCTATCTTATTGTGATGATAGAAGTAAGAAGTGTAATTACAAATATATATACTTTACTAACCATAATGAAAAATGATGAAAATTCTTTTGAAAATTTATCTTATTAAATTACATGCCATAAATTATTATGCTATTATGAGTTTATTAGCCATCAATTGTGATGTTATGAGTGGAATTTATAAGCCGAAAGAAAGAAGTATGGAGGTGAAATGCAACAAGTTAATTTCTATGTTGAGATATTATTTTATAACATTATCTTTTTGAGGATATATATTATGCAAAACCAATATAATATATGTTATTCAAGTATAGGTAATTGGACAATTAGTTTTGTAATCAATAATATATATATATATAATTTTGCTAAATATTATACTGTTATATTTTATGCATAGCCTTTGCTTGGAACAATTATCACAATTGTATATGTACATATATGTTTGAGTAATTATCAATTTGAAAAGTCCAACATCAACTAATATTGCAACTAGAATTATTTTGACACATATACTTTTTTATTTTATCTTATTTCATTTGAACTAGCTAGCCAAGGCATGTAAATAAATATATTAATTAATTAAATAAAGAAATGAACTTTAACAAAATTATTTACTTGTAATTCGTTTGTGAACGTGAATTACTTTTATGAGTGAAATTATATATATTTGTGTAAAGTCATAACTTTTTTACCACATAAATGACTTTTATTGACCTTAAATAAGTTTAAAGATGTTTTTTGTGAGCAATTCTTATTTAGTGGTTTTTGACGAGAGTGAATTATGTTAATTAGTTGGTGAATTATAGTTTGTAATGACCATAGTCATGTTTTTTCTATATTTATGTGGTAATATTAACATACATTGAATTAAGAATTACTCTATATTCGATTCCATCTTATATTATTGTTCTTTCTTCATTATCTATTTGAATAAAAAGTAGTTTGAAGAGTTAAAATAAAAATAATAAATAAATACAAATTGAGCATGACCTTGTGAGAAACTCGGTTTAAATATCAATGATTTATTGATTTATTTATTAGAGGTACCCACATGATATAATTAAAAGTTTAGAATGACACCATCCTGAAGGTGGATTTGAATAAATGTTATTGATCATATATCAATTTTACATGCTCCTATTAGAATTGATGTCTTAGAATAACAACGAAAGTCATTTGCTAATGAACCTAGAGCACGCCTGAAGCGTGTTAGATTAGTAGATTCTAGAGACAAGAATATTTAACAAAGGAACAGAGCAACAATAATTGATAATGACAAATTCAAGAAGGTGATACATTTGATGGATCTCCTAAAGTGATTATGTTCAGTAAATTGATATGTACCAAGATTATATACAGTACTCCAGAAGAGTATAAAATATCCAACACGATTAGGATGTATCATGATAATAATCAATGCTCCAATAGAGTATGAATGATTATTGCATAAAGTATTAGTCTTGTCACCTATAGGACGAAACACATGTTAGTGTTATTATATCACATCATATTAATATTCATAGTCATGCATGAAGTATGTATAATAAAGTGATCACTAGTGTTTGAAAACTGTCAAAAGTTTAGAAAAGTGATTGGATGTGATAATTAAATTAGGCCATCTGGGTTTAATAATAACCCGTTTTGGAAACCTGCAATTTCAATTGATATGAAATAATGTGCTGACGCTCTCTCATGTTAGTTGCATGAAATGAATTGAATGGCAAGACATAAAATTAACACCGAACTATATTTTGATTGTGAATTTTGATAATTTGTTTTGAAGCAAATTTCAAAAGATACTATATTGATTTTGAATATTATTATTTTATATAAAGAGTAATGAAAAGGATGAATAAAAGTTTGGATTAATTATATATTATCAATTATTAGGTGACCAGAACCTCACCGTATACAACGAACTTGTATGTTAAAATTTTGGGCAAGTAAGAACTCACTATCAAAGTCGTTGGCGATCCAGAAGATCACCATTGAGTAGAGTTACATGCATACAAGTCATCTATTTTTGTATAACGATCCTTTTTTATTGGGGCTATTGAATGTCAGCACACAAGAAATAAGAGAAGAAGAGAGACAACTGCACAATACACATCTCCCCATTGATAATGATCTCCATAAGAGCACAAACAATTATGAAAGGTTTGTCAATTGATAGATATGCATTATAAGTTAAGGAAGAATGATTTTCCTTGAGATTGTTCTCCAGAAGAGATGAAAAGTTTGTTGAATATGACTTTTCCGATCCGTAAGAAATTATGTACTAATTAAGTTGGTTAATATCGAATTTAATGCCCCTATAAACTAGAAAATTTACCAATTTAGGGGGAGAAGAATTGGGATAAGTTGGCAAAATTACTAACTTTATTATTATAAAATGATGATCCCTATAATAATTATTGAAGAGGTTATGTGCCAGCTTTTGTCCATATATTATCGTGATATGTTGCACATTTATAATTTGATTTGTATCTAGTTATGACTCATGATGCATAGCGTTGAGGATATATTTTAGTTATGTTATGTGTATACATTGAGGTATATCTTGCCAATTGTACTTGAATTACTGCACCTGAAGTGCAGGTCAAACGGTCGATTCTGAAATAAAGATGAGATATATGACAAGATAGTGCAGTTGACACTTTTAAAAGTGTAATGATATATTAATATCATAGAGTATACCCCGGAAGTGGCATAGATATTTGAATTATAATAGATGGCCTATGATAAATGAATTGAAAGTTATACTTGTACTAACGAGAGATACATTCAGATATCAATTTGAAAAGCATGCCAATTACAATTTGAAAAATATGATGATACCAGTATATGATGGAACCAATGAATTCTATACATATGCAAAAGGAGTGGATTAGAGAATGGGGATCTAAAATAAATGTCCTATTTGGTGTCGACATATTGATAATGATCGAAGGTTCTCATTGACTTGAAGTCCAATAAATGTGAATAATGATGATCATGAAGGACCAGAAGTCCGACAATGGGTTTTTGAAATCCACACTGTACAGTGTATTGCATTTTTGGGTCTTACATTTATGTGCATGTGTGTGTCGTAGATAAATGCATTATTCATTGCATGTGTAGATAGTGGTTAGATGCATCATTCATTTATATATGTGTTTTGTGTTTAAAATCTTAGTAGTATAAATTTTGCAATTAATAATATTGCATGCACCTATTCTATACAATAATTGTGATGTGAAACTTTACCTATATTTGTGATGGAGACTTACAAGAAGAAATTATTCATACTACAATAAAAATATATTTGTGATGATGAAACTATCCATATGAATGATGAAGGCGTTCTAATAGCATATTGTGAATCATGCAATAATGTTCTAGAAAAACTTCTACAAGACATATTAATATATAATATATATTATATCTTCAAGTTCTATAAAAGTATTTTGAACACCTAAATGGTAACATTATTGTTATCAAACTCTTGAAGAGTATTAATGACTAAATTATCAACACTCAACCTGAAGTTTGAGCATGTGATAGATAATCATAATCTTTTGTCAATTGGAGAACTATCACGTTAAATTCCAACATGCTCAAAATAAGAATGTAATGACTTTTATGTTATTACTAATTTACAATGAGATTGGATAGCGTTATTGATAATATCACGAGTTACCATAAATCATGACCAATTATGATCAATATTTCATTATCAATAACTACTTTGTATGACTTCCAAAAGAAGATATGAATTCAATGGTTATGATAGCTTAAAACAAAATAAAGTAATGGTAACAGCAATATAAATATTATTTTCAAGAGTATGCATGGAGAAATGGAGATACCTTATATAGAAGATTTGAAGATTGAAGTCCAATCAAGAAAAATCAACTATCAAGGAATTGAATGGTATTCTACTTCAAGTGTGAAACTACCCAAAGACAATGGATTCATTACACTAGAAGATCTCAAGTTATGTATTTATCAGAGGAAGAAAATATGCGTTGTACTCTTTTTCCCTTAACCATGGTTTTGTCCCTCATTGGGTTTTCCTGGTAAGGTTTTTTACGAGACAGCATCATATGCATATTATGAAGGTGTTGTACTCTTTTCCTTCACTAGGGTTTTTCCCATAGGGTTTTTCCTAGTAAGGTTTTTAATGAGGCATTATCTTCAATGATGTACATCCAAGGGGGAGTGTTATAAATTACTCATTATGGTGGATGTCCATCAATTATCCCCATGTGTAACTCCCATGACTTTACAGCATTGTAACTCCATTATCTTACACTTCTTTTGTAACTTATGATGACCCTTTAATATTCTTGAGAACTTACTTGTTACTCATGTGTATAAATAAGGGAGATTGGTTCATGTAAAATATACACATATACAATGAAAGATCATATACTCTTTAAATTTATATTTTCATCATCTCCTTTCTCTATTTTCATAACACTGTTTATATTTTCATCATCTCCTTTCTTTATTTTCATAACAAAAATTTGTCTTTGCTCCAATAATCATATTCTTCATCCGCATGCTCCTACATTTTGAAACTTTTGACTATATATGTAACGAATTGAATAGTGGAGCTAGTATGGTGCTTGCAAATGTGGAATTAAAATTCATCACCCATACATCGTAAAAGATACAAATATATATGTCTTCAAAAATAACAAGCCGAAAGTTACTTCATAATCAGTACGTAACAAGTGATGTACGTAACAATTAGTCATTTCCATATGATTAAGATCGTTAATTAATAATACTGAAGGGATTCACTTAATTAGCTTTGATATCATTTTCATATAAAGTTGATTTACTTGATTAGAAGCTCAAATAATTAATGTTAGTGATCACAGGTTCAATGGTAGATGGTTCAAAAGAAAAAGGTATAGTCAAGAAAATAAAAGCTTCATAATCATAAACCCCTTCTTAACAATTATGATTAAGTACGTACTTTTGCCTCAATAATTCAAACATGATATAGATAAACATGCTTTTTTATTGATTTACTATTACTGCGGTTTCACAACTTATCAGTCCTTGTCATGTTCTTTTACTACTCCTATCTTAAGAAAAGCCAATGATTTAACTTGTTAATGTTGACTATAAGATAGATACATTTTGAAAAATTAAGTATTCAATTCATATTATCAATACATGGCACTTTAATAAGATGTACAGGTTAAAAGTAATGGAAATTAGGGGAATAATTTTGGTATTGTATTAATTGTTTGATATATCATATATGTTTGGGTTTTAAGTTTACACGGTTGGTAAAAGGGTCAAGGGAATGCCAATATCACTTCCTAAAACTCCAAGAGTGGAGTGAAATTCTATTGTCCCATATTTTGTGTACCATTTGTGAGTTAACTTATTGATTGGTTATAAAACATGGATCTATTACTTATTAACCAATTTAAATTATTTTCATTGTAACATAGTCCGTGAACTTTTCGATCCGACTCAAGTGAAACTTACATATGACCGTATGGATACGAAAACAAGTTCAAGTATTTATTAGTAAATGATTAGACAATGTGAGAGATTAAGGAAAATCTTGAACAATTTACATATTGAATAATGTATATGTATTAAAAACTTTTTGTACTCATATATATGATGTTAGGTACCAAGAACTATGTACAAAACTAGTTTTTTTTTTTTATTTTGTATTTTTTTAGGGGTATTTACGAAAGTAAGTATCGACGTATGATGTCGTCTCAGGTTAATTTGCGCTACGTTGTAACGTTGTACCATCAATATTCAATATTCCTCACCTATCTTTAATCATTTGGCAACTATATAAGTCAACTACTACTGCGTTTGACTTTCATACCCCAATCATAAGCTTTTGACATTCACTTCATTGACTATCATTAATTTAAAAAAAAAAAGGGGGGGGGGGCTTAACACGAAGCATCTATTCACGTCTTGTGTAATTTTAATTCGTGTGGACCTACACGTACTAGAGCAATGGCCTTTTATTGTATGTCCTAATCCATTTTAATAATGTACAGCATTCGTGAACTAACACTATTATACACTTGTTTATAATTTTCATTATCCTTTTAGCTACATTAATTAAACCTGTTAAACTTAAATCTAGCTAATTATCCTAATCATAAATCATTAATAACATCAAGGAATAAGTGAATAACCTAATGCATGCCCAGCTTCAACATTAATTATTGGAAGAAAAATCTAACACCTTGGGTTCTCGGTTCATGCATGTAGGATGTAGCTAGACTGCTGGAGCTACGTATGTCCGATGATGTTTCTTTGCTCAATTACATAGAAAATTCTTCGGTATGCATTTAAGAAAATGTCCACCAAAATCAAAGTCAAGCTAATAAAATTTTGCCACTAGTTAAATAAGTTTCATATTTTATATTTTTTTAATATATAATTTATATTTTTTTAAAATAAAAATATTATTGCCCACTTGCAATAGGTGGGGAGCCTTCCAAACCCCAAATTCAAGACATGTAAAAAAAGGAATATTATTTTCCATAACTTTGTAATAATATTATTTGCTAATTTCTAAAACATTAAAATATAATACTCGTAGAGTCTTAGTAAATTAAGATTGACTTTATAATAAATGAGAAAAATTACCATGCCATTTGCTTGTATCTAGCTCTATTCCAGAGGGCAAAAGATAGATGTTTTCTCATTATTGCGGGTCCGTTTGGTAGGGTGTAAACGTTTTCCCCGGAAATATTTTTCCTATTTTACATCGTTTGGTTTGGGATAAAATTTTAAAATGTAAAACTTGGGGTAGAAAATGGTTTCCACTGTTATAAAATATTATTATTTTATGGATGTCCATTATACCCCTTAGGTATGATCTAGAATGTTCTGGATACTAGGGTTTATTCTACAGGAAACCCTAGTTTAAGCTTGTATATATATTTGGTACTGAATAAGAAAACAACTCAATTCTTCTCCCCACAAATACTTTCTACTAAAAACCCTATTTTCATAACACGTTATCAGCACGAAACCCTAATCACTGAGCATACAAAGGTAACTACTATCAGGTTAAATTTAAGGCAAAAATTTTCTATTCAACTCACGCACTAGTGAAGACTAAAGGAAGATAACTTAATTGTGAGTTTTTTTTTTTTGGATTAATTGTTCAAATTCTGAATTTTTTTTTTCATTTAATTTGACTTCGTTTGAATGCTTTGATTTGTTAGATGCTCTTTTTGTTTGTGATCGATATATTTTGAATTTTTTTTTGTTAGTTTTATGAGTTTTTCTGGTATAAATTCTGCAATTTTACTTGTTATTTTCTAGAAATTTTGCTAGATTGATTACATGTTAATGTCGCATTTTCTGGTATAAATTCTTACTTGTTTGACTATTCAAATGCATTTTTTTTTTATCGAAATTTTATTCAATCAATTTCATATACCTAATATATTCCTCTTAAACTGAAACTTCTGCAATTTTACTTACAAGTTTGAAAACACTATATTTGGTTAAATTTTAGGAATGTGGAAGCGAATAAAAAGTAATTTGGAATGACAAATCTTCACCTTAAAGATCTTTGTATTAATTAAAATGTATCTAGAATTTAATTGTGTTGATTTTTTTGTAGCTTAGGAAGCGCCTTGTAAATAGATCTGCTAAATTTTTCACTTGAAGAATCTGTTGGACACTAATCTCACCATTCTTCTGAGGTCTGGGTGAAGAAAACTTTGGCGAATATGCTTCGTCCGTCACCTTAATTACCCTTCCTTGAGTTGTGCAATACAGGCTGCATTGTCTTCATATAATGTAGTCGGAGCTTGTTTTCCCATAAACGACCACAATCTTCTTGTATGTGCTGAATTAGAGACCTTAGCCATACACATTCTCGCTAGCCTCATGAATTGCTAAAATTTCTGCATGATTAGAAGAAGTAGCAGCAATGGTTTTGTTTCATGGAACGCCAAGAGAGTCGGTAACCACCATATGTAAATACATATCCAGTTTGTGATCGAGCAACATGAGGATCTGATAAATACCCTGCATTCGCAAAACCAACTAATTCTTCTTTGAGGTGTTAGAAAAGAACAACCTTTATCTTTCGTACCTTGTAGATAGCGAAATATATGCTTAACCCCCATTCCAGCCTTCGGGTAGGACATGAGCTAAACCTTGCTAATAGATTGATAGAGAATGATATGTCGGGTCTTGTAGACTAGCAAGGTACATCAATTGCTCCTATTGCACTTAGATATGGTACTTCAGGACCAAGAATCTCTTCATCATTTTCCCGAGGGCGAAAAGGATCTTTATCAACATCTAGTGATCTTACAACCATTGGGCTAGTTAACGGATGTGCTTTATCCATATAAATCTTCTGAGCACCTTCTCTGTGTATGTAGTTTGATGCACAAGGATTCCTTCTTTTAGGTGCTCAATTTGTAGCCCTAAACAAATTTTGTCTTACCAAGATCTTTCATTTCAACTCTTTTTTCAAGTATTCCACTGTTTGGAATCTCTTCTGGAGTTTTCCAGATATTCAAATCATCAACATAGACAGCAATAATCACAAAACCTGACCCGAATTTCTTTATGAAAATACAAGGGCTAATAGGGTCATTTCTATAATCTTCTTTCAACAACTATTCACTAAGGCGATGGTACCACATACGCCCTGATTGTTTCAATCCATAAAGGGAACTATTTAACTTAATACAATGTTGTTCTCGAGAACGCGAACCAGTTGCTTCAGGCAACTTGAAACCTTCCGGAGTTTCCATGTATATATCACTATCAAGTGGGCCGTATAAGTAAGCTGTTCAACATCCATTAGTCGTAAATCAAGTCCATGTCTTACTGCCAGACTAATTAAGAATCTGAAAGTAGTTGCATCCACCACAGGAGATATGGTCTCCTCAAAA
>PYUH01000080.1:876887-914384 GCA_016808085.1 Suaeda aralocaspica
GCATCTAGATGAATTTCAGTCATCCAATACCCAAGAAGTAACAAATAATCTTCCCAGTAATATCAAGTGCCGCAAATTCAAGTTTCGCTAAGTTTGACATGATAAACTATATAAATTATATTAGATATTAGGGCCTAACATGTACAATAATATAAGACGCGAGACAGCATACACAATATATATAACATTTGCACGTAAACAAATATAATATGTAACTGTGGCGAGAGAAAAATTGGATAAATACAATGGTCTTGAATTTATCATATAACTAAACACAAAATAAATTTAAATTATATCAGTCATTATACAAAATGAAATAACAATCAAACATTTATTTATTTATATAATTTATATATCTCCTTTTTTTTTTTTTTTTTTTTTTTTTTTTTTTTTTTTTTTTAAGGTAGGCTCAAGTAGATGTATGAGTGAGGCAAGGTTCAAGATCATGGTTCACACACCTTTCTGGAAAACAACAGATAAAGAGTGCACATCATAAATGATTAGAAATATTTTATTTCATGGATCTAGTTCCTATCAACAAATCAACCATCTTGTATAATTTTCCTAATAGTGAACCCTTGCTGCTATTTTTTCTCCGTACAGTTTTAGTGTCCTTCCCAAACACTAATTCTGAAACCAACTTGTTTCTGACCAACAATATAACTGGCAGAATAAACTTCATAAGTTATAATATTAAACGTCTTCTACATCTCAGCAGATCTTAGATAAGTAAAGTAATCATATAATTCAATTGTTGAGATATTTGACTTAATTCGATACATAATATGAGAAATTCAAGAAATTAGTTCATCAAATCGGGTTGCGTCATCTCAAGGATCTCAACGGATGATATCATGAGGGGGAGTCAATGCGCGCTGTACTCTTTTTCCCTTAGCTATGGTTTTTCCCACTGGGTTTTCCTGTTAAGGTTTTTAATGAGGCAGCATTGCACATGCGCATTATAAAATGATGTATATTTGCTTTATAATGGACATCCAAGGGGGAGTGTTATAAAATATTATTATTTTATGGATGTCCATTATACCCCTTAGGTATGATCTAGAATGTTCTGGATACTAGGGTTTATTCTACAGGAAACCCTAGTTTAAGCTTGTATATATATTTGGTACTGAATAAGAAAACAACTCAATTCTTCTCCCCACAAATACTTTCTACTAAAAACCCTATTTTCATAACACCATGTTGAAAGCATTTTCCCCCAAAATTGGGAGGAAAACATTTTCCATCACACTTGAAAGGAAAACACTTTTCCTTACAATTGAAATACTTGATTTTTTATCAAACCAAACAATGAAAAAAGTTTAAAATGTAAAATCAATTTACATGCAGCCAAACAATGGAAATTCAATTATTTAAGAAAATGAGTTTTCCAATGTAAAAGAATTTTCATGGAAAAACTATTTTCATCTGAAAATATTTTACGCCTTACCAAACGAACCCTACAATCTGAAGGGTCTGGTCTCTATATTACTATGCATAAAGATTATATATACTTTCTTCGGTTTTTTTTTTCTTTTTGACATTGAAAGAAAAATTTCAAATTATTCGCTACAATTTCTTTTTTGGATTGTGATCCTCACGTAAATATTACTTAATCCTTACTTTTGTCATCTTCTTACCAATATTTTTCCTACTTTACCCTAATTTTTGTCAATTTTTTAATACTCCATTTTTTCTCTTAATTATTCCATAAAGCTATGGTAGCCATATATTTATTGTCTTGTATAGATATCCAACCCGAGAGACTATGTATCAAGTAAATAAAAACTCAAGGAAATATTACAAAATATGTACCTATTCTATTTTTTCAATTTCAGAACTTCAACTAAAATATAAGGCTATTGGAAAGACTAAAGAGTACGAAGTTTCATATATATTTAAATTACCCACCACTTGACCTTGCAGTGTACTTATTGTTTTTGAGTGCACTGTATGTAGCTTTCATCTCTTAGTGTACTTATTGTTTTTGAGTGCACTGTATGTAGCTTTCATCTCTTAGGTCACTAAGCTTAAACACAGAAACTATACAATTTAAAAGCACCATTAGAAAGTTTAATTACGAACTGGATGTTGGAGATGCATTAAGCACAAAACTGTTGGATGTTTTGATTAGAAGCAACATATATGAATCAATGACTGTCAAACCAGCTAAGATATCTCAAATTTTATTTAGTTTAATGACATGATTAGTGATTTTTAATAGCAACAATGTTTATATAAATTAGGTATTGTTGCATGGACAGGGAGTGTGTTGGGTCGACTTAATTTCATACGGAATATATCGATCATATGACATCAATGAATTGTATAGCATGAATATACATTATTGAAATATAATAAATCCATTTGAGTTTACATCAATTTTTTAATAAAATTAAAAAGATTATTGAATTAATTAATTAGTCCGTATGACAAAAATTATTATTTAATAATTATGCAATTAATGTTTAACACGAAAATAATCAAACAAGATAAACCAAATTCAATTAAACAACTTACAGCATGGCTATTACATCTCAAAAACGTAATAAATTTGTATTATATACCGTGATAATTAATATTTATATTCATGTTTATTTACAACGACGGTAATTAAATAACCCTTCAAGCAAGTGAACAAGTTAGATATTTCATTTTCTTTGATTGTAAGTATAGCTCCTTTCATTTTATTTGTTTATCTAGCAATACTATTTGGCCGTATCATGATAAAAAAAACCTTCTAATTCTATTTTATTTTATATTTTCGTATTTGTGAAAGTTAAGTAATTCACTCCAAATGCGGATTATTTTTTGGGTAGATAAATAAGCAGTAATAATTTGTTACCTATTCACAATTTGGTCCATTTACTAGAAGTCAATCATGCGCAAGCATGCCCTACACCTTGAAATTTTGGAGCACTTAGAATGATTGCATAGGTGGTGAGGTGGGGGAAAATACTAGGTAGATAAGAATGGAGGTAATATATCAAGTCTAAAAACTTATCAATAACAATAAAAGACAATCATATATGAAATATATTTCTAATTTCCATAAAATTAATTATTATGAAGTCATTATCATATTATACCCTTTAGGACTAACTATACTATGAAGCTAAGAAAAAGTAGTCCGTAATTGATTCAATCATTTTCATTACACATATCCACTTCAAAATCAAAGATTCATGCATGGCTCTTTTATTTGTAAAAACTAAGTAAGTCCTTTTTGCCAATTTATTTCAACGTGAGTATATTATTGTTGAATACTAGAATTGAGATTGTCCCATCCTTCTCATTTTCTTTTCATACGATTTGCTACCACAAAGTCCCAAACTTTAGCTAAAATTAAATTACAAGGCTTATGCTTCATTTGGTATGGTGTAAAACACTTTCAAATTAAAATGACTTTTTGTAGGAAACATTTTACATTGGAATTTATGTTAACAAAAATTTTCAGTTGTTTGGTTGTTGTTAAATTTTCCGATAAATTTTGAGCATATTTTGTTGTTTGGTTGAAATGAAAATCAATCTATTGCAATTGCAAGGAAAAATGCTTCTGGCCCTTTAATAGTTTTCTTTCAATTATGATGAAAAATCTTTTTCTTTCAATTTCAGGGAATATGTTTTATAGGGTACGTGAAAAATCATTTTCTAACCAAAATTTTACGACCAATATTTTACACCAACTCTAACAATGTAAATGGGAAAACGCCCTATGAAACGGACCCTAGAGGCAAAGTATCTAGCCTCTTACTAGTAGTCCGTTAATGAAATTGTGAATAATGCTTAGTTTAGTTGCAGTCTTAGATTATGATTTAATTCATGACATCTAATCTCATTCAAATTATGAATAGTTGAATACTATACCAAGATTATGAATAATCTTAGGTGTTTGAATTAGATGTACACTAAATTTTAATCTCCATACTAAATTACTTAGTAAAAATTGAATGTGAAAGCGTACCTGAATTCATGAGTAGTTTTCAAACGAGTTCCTTAATTATGGGTTTGAGTCTTCCAATACTTACACTTAATAGGATTTCCTCTTTACTAATGGGATGTAATTGAGAGTCTATTGTATGTGTTGTCCTGAGAATCATAACCCTAGCTGTTTATTTATAATAGACTCTCTTTTCCTTATCCGTCCATCATATATTAGGAAAGATTCAAATGTTCAAAACAAACTATATATCAAAAATTCAAAAATCAAAATGTTCAAAACAAGTCTTGCAGTTAGGGGTGAAACTAATTCGGTTTAAAACCGAAAACCACACCGCACCAAACCATTTTTAAATTATGGTTCGGTCTTTTTATAATTCTGGTGCGGTTTGGAGCGAAATTTTTTAAAAATTCGGTGTTCTGTTTGGAGTTGGTGCGGAGAACTAGAAACCGAACTCCAAACCGTACACCAAACCGTATAAAAGCCTAAATTATATCAAAGCCTTAAGGCCCAAAAATGAATAAAACCCTAAAAATATGAATGGAGTTAGTGACTCTATTTCAATCTCCTTTAGACACTCTTTAAATCCCATGTTCCTTATGTTTTTCATTTTTCGCCATTTGTAGTTCTTTCTTCATTCCTTCTTTTGCTTTCTCTAGCTAAATACCTCAATCCCCCAAAGTCACTATTCTTTTTCATTATTTATTCTACAGTCCTTGTTCTTTTGCGTCATTTCTTTCACTCCTTAACACATCGATCTTCAATCAATTGATTCAACACTTATCTAGTATTATTGAAATTTTAAACTAACTATAAAGAATGATGTAAACTACTACTCGTAGCCCTAATATTTAACTTCTCTTTGTTTCTAATTTGTTACTGTGGAACATAAATTTTGAACTAGTTTGAACGTAAGGCATTATACCAAGATTCAAGATCGAATTTTTCTAGATTTCTGGTAAACAATTTAGTATGACTAGAAATTCGGTTTGGTTTGGATCCAAAACCCAAGCACCGAATTTCTTTGGTCTGGTTTGGTTTGGACTGAAATTTAGATTGATTTGGATTGGAGTGGAAAATCATAAACCGAAATAATATGGTTTGGATTTGGAGTTTGCTATAATCCAAACCATACACCGAACTTTCACCCCTAATTTCAGTCCTGAACACACAAACTTTTACTTGTAGGTTGATAACAGAACTACTGAATCACTGCTTTTTAAGGTTTAGAGTCTTGAAATTTGGGAGGAATTCCCAAAAAGGAAATTTGGCTACGTATACATGGCCTTTGTTCGATGGACATAATGTGGGCATGCTAAGTGGCAAGTGGGCAAATTGATCTTGGGCTTGGCATTGCAATTTTCAAAAAGTAGGGTATGTTCGTATGTGGGCAATATTATTAGGCCTACATTGTTGAGCTTCGGCCACTTGGTATAAGGCTTATACTATGGACCTGATTTTAATCCACCTTATCTCATATTTATTGTGGGTGTTCCTCCCAATTCATTCTTTGGGTTAATCCAGATTTGGGAGTACTGATTGGATACGACTCCTCTCTCAATTGTTGTTGTGGAAAATCAAATACGGGTCCTTTCTGAGAGTGACGGATAGTTCAAGTGATTAGAGTTTCCTAGCTTCTCTTCCGAAAGAAATCTTGGGATCGATTCTCATCATCGCCCATGTGGCTCTCTAAACACCAAAAAAAAAAAAATACCGGTCCTTTTCTACTAAGTATAGTTTTAATCATCACTACACTAACAATCAATTGGTACCTTGTTTCATATAACACTTATAATATAGACCTTTCAATAGTTTTTAGAGCAAGATTCACATCGTTTTAGTCTGATATTTGACTTTTATACATATATATTCAGATTTTCAGAAGATTATATTAACAAAATTGGGTTTGTTGTTAAGTGCAAAGAAATCATATCTAAAAAAAATTCTGCAAAAATAGTATTGAAGATCAGTCTAAACCTCAAGTTAAGATTAGTTATTAACAATACATATATAAGTTCAAAGTAAATAATTGTGTTATTGTTTTCATATCTCAAATTCTAACATATTATTTTAGATTAAATTTATATTAAATTAAATTTATTGTATTTGTGAACCTCGTTAGATTTTCCTATTAAATTTTCCTATTTATGTATGAATCACAATTATTGAAAAGAAACAAATATGCTCAAAATTTACCAAACAAAGCAATATCTAAACCTTTTCCAAACAAAATCTATTAAACAATATTCAAACTTGTATACAAAAACAATCAACAATATTTAAACATGTGTCAATCAGTATTCAACATTTTACTAAAGATGTTATAGGTTGTTTCATGTTGTGACTCGCCCTAAGTCCACATGTTTGTAGCTTATATGGATTAGTTTATGACTCGACCCTTTGACAACATGCTCATGTCGTTTCTATGATCTACAAGTGGCTAGCTCGCTTGCTTATTCTGTGTTATCATGTCATGCTTGTGTGTCTTCACCAAACTTTCAAAGAATTATTGTGTCGTGTTATGTCATGTCGTGTTATGCTTTGAAAATTAAAATGTGGGAGCTCTTGTCAAATTCACAATTGTTACGCATAAAAATGTCCCATATATATAGTGTCCACCTCGAGTGTATGCCATGCCACATTGTTGTTCATACTAGGCTGTGTTATACAACTACGCCTATAATCAGCTCGGCCAACCTAAATCGTGTTTACAAGTCACACCAATACCTTTTTTCCAAAATACATCCATCAATCTAGAACACAGAACCCAATCGGGCTAATACAAACCAAAATGGACTATTCAAAATTTCAAATAGTCACTAAACTCACTGACTAGTAAGCAATTAAAATGAACACTTGCACACACTTTTCCCACTTGCAAATCATAGCTTAATTAAACTTTCATCCACCAACCCACAAATTTACTTTATTTTCAAAAAATAAAAACATGAAATCTTCTCTCTCTTTAACACTCCAATCATCACCTTCAACTTCACCCTTGACAACCTTCAACTCCATCGCCCCATCAAAACCTTCATTTACACTAATCAAATGTCAAACCCAAAAAAGTTGGCCAAATCTAAAGTCAATGACAAAGAAAAACAGAAAAAAAGGACTTGAAGACTTAAGTGATGAACTCTATGATCTTGCTTCTATTAAACTTGATCATGCTCCTGCTCGTAGACGAGTTCGATCTGCTTTCGTTGACTTTCATCAACAACTTGATCATGTCTTATTCAAGGTTTCATCTTTTTTATAGTTTAAGATCAAAGATTAAAACTTTTTGCTGTTTTTTGGTGTTTTTGTAAGCAACATTAGTTTTTTTTTTTTTTGCTTTTGTTTGAAATACCCATTTATTTGAATTATTAGTTGTTTGAAAAAGTTTGAAATTTTGTTGACTTTTGACTAATTATTGTGCATTGTTCTTTTAGCAAGCTCCACCTGGGATCAGAACTGATGAGGTAACTATGTTTGACTTTTATATAATTTTTATGTTTTAACATGAATGTTTTTTTATTGAGTGTTAATGTTAAGCATTATTATGATTTAATATTGATGGAAAACATTATTTTTTTTTTCATTGAAATTGAGTTTTTTTAACATAAAAATGTTTCCTTTTACAAAAGCAGGGGATAAGTGGAAATGGTAATTAAGAGTTGGGAAATAAGTTGTAATATAAACTTTGATTAGTTTAAGATAATTAGAATCAAGCTAATCTTTTATTTATTTTTCAGAAAAAAAAGAATACTTATTTAGGTGTTTAATATGATCATAATGGCTAATGATGTTAATGTATGTGACTTAATTTTGTAGTGGTATGAGTTGAATTCAAAAGGACAAGAGATATTTTGTAAGTGTTGGTTGCCAAAAGAAGGTGATCAAATCAAAGGTGTTGTTTGCTTTTGTCATGGTTATGGAGATACTTGCACTTTTCTCTTTGAAGGTATTTTGGGTTTTGAACAATGATATGATATTCAATTATGGTTAGTGTATACTATGGTGTATTTTGAGCTCATCTATTGGAGTTTTGTGCATTTAGGAATAGCGCGACGAATTGCAGGAGCTGGGTATGCTGTATATGCTGTAGACCATCCTGGTTTTGGTTTATCTGATGGATTGCATGGTTACATTCCGAATTTTGATGATTTAGTTGATAATGTGATTGAGCAATATGCCAAGATTAAAGGTCTGCTGTGTTATATCAGTGTTGCATATTTTTGTTTTGATGAAATTTAGGGAATATTTGGCTGATTGTGCTTCAGTTTTGATGTGACAGGAAGAACGGAGTTGCAAGGCTTGCCTCGTTTTATTTTTGGGCAGTCTATGGGTGGTGCGGTTGCGTTGAGAACTCACCTCAAACAGCCGGATGAATGGGATGGAATGATTCTTGTTGCTCCCATGTGTAGAGTGAGTTAACCTCAACCAAATATCCTTTTTGTAGGATCAGTATTTTGGTGAAACTCTGAAATTTGCTTTAAATCTTGATGCTTAGAGTCTTACGACAATCTTGGCTTGTTTGAATAGCAAACTTCGTGCAGTAAAATTTATGTTTCTCAGCTGCATTTACCATATTCTGGATTTATGTTATCTAAATATATGGCTCGTCTCTTGAATTTAGTATAGATATAGTCTAGTATATGTTTAAGTTATTGCAGAAGTATTGTTTGGATTATTTCTTGTTATATTATTATTATTTATTTTGATAAACTCCCCAGTTTTCCATCATACATTATTGATTTGTTGGACTAAGGTTCTTGATCTCTGATTGCTTTCGGTGTCTACAGTGAATCAGTAGTATCATAGTGTGCTTCCAAGTGATGGTTTATATATTTGGTCTCTTCCTTTACAAAGAATGTTAAAATTTCTGAATTTGGTTGTCTCAAATTATCTCAAATATTCCGTAAAGTAGTATGCATTGTAAATTTGTGATAGATGAAGTAGAGAACTATGCAGGATCTTTCATGTTAACTGATTTGTTGAATATTTATGCTAAACAGAAAAGGACGGAACTGCTGAATACTTGTCATGATGATGTTTCTAAGAATGTGTCATTTTTTATTTCTGGATCAATCGCATTTCTCATACAGTTCTTGTGATGGTCAGGTTGCTAAGGAAGTTATGCCTTCTGATGCCGTGTTAAAAGTTGCAAAGTTCCTCTCAAATGTTCTTCCAGAAGTCAAGTTCTTTCCAACTAAAGACCTAGCAGAGCTCGCATTTAGAAATTCGAAGTATAGGAAAATGGTTGGTGTTTGATTTCCTCCTTTTAAATCCCTGGCACTTACTATTGTTTTTATCTTAAGATTTATTGAGTTTTTCTTGGCTATCCTTTGTTCACCAGGCTTACTTCAACATGATCAGTTACTCAGATCGTGTGCGACTAAAAACTGCAATGGAGATTTTGAGGGTGACTAGTGAAATCGAGTCTAATGTAAACAAGGTTGGACTTCAATTTCACTAAGTTTTTGTTCAGGCTTCATACCTTCATGATAAAATCAGATGAAACTATAATCTAACATTGCTATTGCCTCGAAATGCAGGTTCGTTCTCCATTGTTGGTTATTCATGGAGCAGGAGATATGGTTACAGATCCAGATGTCAGCAAATTTCTGTATGACAAAGCTTCTAGCGAAGACAAAACCTTGAAACTCTATGAAGGAGGTTATCATTCAATTCTTGAAGGTGAACCTGATGAAACTATTTTCACTGTCTTTGATGATATCATCAAATGGCTTGACGCAAGAAGCTCCTCATTATCAAAGGTTTCATTTTTGTAGAAACATCCTTTGACCAAACGCTGCCAGAATTTAGGTTATAAATCATCTGCAAGTTTGTAACTGTCATTCATCTCAGCATTGAACTGTATGACATCTTAGCGTGCCTTCTCATTCGAAGGAATGAGTTGATGTACAATAACTTAATAAATGTCACTTGTAGAGAAATATTTGCATAGTTGAAGACTTGAAGACTGTTTTCAGTGTCTTCTTAATTATACTGCACAGCTAATGTGATATACTAATACTAGGGAGTATTTCTTTCTGTTTCGGATACTAATTCCATGGTAAAACCGCGGTTGCTGGCAATTATGTTTTTGTTCATAGTTGTAATCTATGAATACTATTCCGTACTTATGCCTACACCCGAAACAACCTACACTGCATTCACTCCGGCTTATGCAGTTCTGTCCATACAAAGTACCATTCCCAGAAAAGAAGGAGAAGACAACTAAATGTTCCAAGGGAAAGGATACATCACAATTCTTTTTAGTGGTCCTATATGGAAGGCAACTTTCACTTGTTCAATGTCCAAATACCAGGAAGATCTAAAGACAAAACATTAACAGCAACATCCACTTCCACAAGTTGTCCCACACTCCCACCAAATTAAGATTTGATTGGCATTTTAGAAAATTATCTTCATACATCTTACCAATGTGATTAAGTTACCTAATAAAATCACATTGCCAAGGTAACTTACTATTTTCTCTCGGCCAATGCTAAATTTACCCACTAGATAGATTACCCACTACTAATAGCATATATAAAAAATTATAACTCATAATGACTTAATGAGTAGGATTCTACTACACTACTATTATATCTCACAATTACATATGGGTAATTTATCCAATGGATAGATCAAGTTTTCTCATTGTCCCTGATTTTGGCCACACTCAATTCTCCACCAAATTGAAAGCGAAAGAAACATAGTCCATTGGTTCCAAAATATCTTTGAGACTGAATATTGCATACGGAGTAGGATGTTAAAGTGATAAGTGGTTAATTAATTGATTACGTAGTATCTCAGAGTATTTTAATCGAAAGGTGTTTTTGGCTTTGTGATAGTGCTAATGTGAAATCTATTTATCATAAAAGTTTCAATTCATATTGATTGAAATCAAGCTTGGTTGATTCCAGTTAATTTAGAGTGTTTTACTTTGATTTTATCTTCCTTGGTTATTAATCTCGATTTTGTTTGAATTATGTATGAAGGAGCATTGAAATCGAGGTCTAGAGGAGCCAGGAAGCTATAATGAGGTAAATTGGTTTACATGGGAATGTATGCCAAACGAACAATCAATAAGCTAAATCAAGTAAAGAAAAAAAAAAGAAGAAGAAAGAATAGTGGCGACATGCGACCATACTGTTCACAGCCGTGTGCCCACTCATTTGGAAAGAAGGTTGAAGAACTTGAGGATCGCAATTGTGCACTCTCATGCCTTTGAAGAATGCGTCCGCACGACCAGATCTTGCGATTTTTACAGCGACCCATGTTTTGTATTTTTAATATTAAAAACCCAATATTGGGTTATATAAGGGGCACGATTTATGAGATTATGCTTATGTTAAAAATTTAAGGGTAAAATCGTCTATTTATATGTATTTTAAGGGGTAATGTGGTAATAAAATTTACTTATTTGTAAAAATGTCATGTTATTTTCTATTTATAGTCCATTAAAATCGGGTTATTTTGGTAATTTGGTTTGGTGCTGCCTCGGAATCTTGTGAGTAGAACCCAAATTCATTGATTCACTCGAACTCAGTTCAATCAAATTCGACTATTCTACTGGGAGTACCATATATATTTTTTTGGCAATCTTTGTGAAATTATCAAAAGGGTTTATGTAATTTACCGGTTTTCATTCAATGTCAGTCTTGAATCAGCTTTTTAGTCGCGGTGTCCTCGGCACTAGATGGTTAGTTTTATTATTATTAGTATTTCCATTGACGGCATTGTTGATGAATTGCAGATTATTTAGTTATTCATTGATAATTCCTTCATGATTTCTGATCTAATGTGTGGTTGCTAGAGGGGTTGTGTTGCCATGTTCTCTATAGCCCATTATGCTATATATAGATATAGCATCGAATATGGTATTGTAAAGCATAATTTGAAGTTGTTAGTTCATCTTAAGAGTACACTATCTCAATTGTGGTTATTCCCTCTTCCATGGGGAGTATTGTTCAATGAGTAAAGAAAAGAAGAATATGAAGGAAAGAGATAAATGAAAGTGAGAAATGAGACATGTTTAATGTTTATCGGAGAAGGTTAGGATTACAGTTCACGGTTTTTATTGGATTGGGTCAAAGTAATAACCCTTTAAAAATTTTTGAAAGCTGAAGTTTTGAAAATTAATTGTATGTATAGATTCTTATGGGTTTTTTCTCATTAATGTCTCCCATACGACCCCGACTTGCTTTCAACCCGATCCACTCTGACTATGACTTGATCAGGCGGTCCGGCCAATAATCTGGTCTAGTTGTGTGCGTCTGTTTGAAAGTAATATAAGGTTGTAAAACATTGTCTAAGATTTGAGTTTCTTTCCTTTTGTAGCTTTTATCATGTGTTTCTTGCTCCACATATCATCTAGTCTTGCTATTAGTTAACCTTGAAAGAGTGGATTTGGCTGTGTAGATTGTTTATGGTGACCTTAATGAGGTGTCATTTTAACAATATTATTGCTTCATATGCAGAAGGACCTTATGTGTATTCTATGACAAGCCTATGATTGATACTCTTGTGAGAATGTTTGAACTTCTTGAATTGTTAATTTGTTATAATGTTTTTCATTGCTTGATTTATATGATAAGACATGTGATTTGTGAACTTGTGATATAACTAGTTAATAATAAAGCATAAGTTCTCCGGTACCCTTCACTATAGTGTAATGTTGGGATTCTTGATTTCCTGCACATATAAGTGAGAAATATAAGTGTTTTCTTATTTCTGCTATAATGTAAGTAGTGATTTAATTGTGTCGTGTTTGTTTTTTGACTGAGTGTTTGTAGTTTTGTGGGACATGATCATAAAGCCATTGACTTTGCTGATGTTTTCTTTTGTAGCAAAACTTGCTTAACTTTGGCGATCTCTCGTATCAAATTGCTGCAGAATAGGAGAGATGCCCAACTCAAGCAGATGCGGAAGGAAATAGCTCAATTTTTGCAGACTGGCCAGGAAGATATTGCTAGGATTCGGGTATTTTGATGCAGTATTCTGCTTTGTCTAGATTGACGCATGTTAATTGAAGTATCATAGACTAAGTTATGTGCCTTTTTTCTGTAAGGTGGAGCATGTTATACGTGAACAAAACATATGGGAGGCATATGAGATTCTGGAGATGTTTTGTGAATTTGTTCTTGCACGCGTGCCAGTTCTAGAAAGCCAAAGGTAAGTTGCCTAAAATTTTTCATTAACTTTAGTGCCTTTGACATTTGGTAAGTGAGCTGTAGAAATGAAGAAGAAAATGAACTCTAGCTTGACTTTGCTTATCTTATCCTTTGGTATGTTAAAACCGCATGAAGAGACCGTTGTTTACTTATTATTCGAGACTTTCTAAATTGCAACAGTACTATTTAAGTTGACTCCCTTATATCATTTATTATTGTAAGATTTTGTTTTTCAACTACTACTGTTATGAATGCAACAAAGGGCCTTGCACAATTTTAAACAAAATTTCATGTGTGCAATTAGAATAAGTAAGGTCATTTGATTATTTTGTTGTCAATGTTATGTAAATAGTGAGCCCCTTTAAGCACATGGGTTGCGTCAAGTATTATTATATTTAGTGAGATTAAAATTGGCAATTCACTCATAAATATTTTCCCCTTTAGGAAAGTTAGACAAATGTTGCATTTTATTTGTAATATCCATTTTGGATAAGAATTTTATTGGTAACGGAGGTAGTATATAGTAGTGTGTGTAATGTGGAACAAACCACTAAAATCAGGGATTTTACGACTTAAATCCATGAGCACCTAAATTAGAAATTAAAGAACGTCTTTTTATTGTTTTTGGATTTATTATGTATGAAAAATTATAGAACAAGAATATTTATAAGGGATACTAGCAATTAGGGATAAACCTCACTTTGCTGTGGTTCTCTCTCACTCAACTATGACTCAATATCATCCTCAATATTCTTTCCAATCTCCACTTCTTGCTTTGGCGTCTTTTCATTCATCTTTTGGACCTTCATACCCTTTTTAAGACCTCAAGGTAATGGCCTTCTCATGCTCTCTTAGATTGACCACTTGTTGTACCGCAAATTGGCTCCACTATTGGTGGATGAACTTCCAACTTGTTGAGTTATTTCTGAATAAGTTGAGTTTCCATCGTCTTGTTGTGAGCTTGAATTTGTTGGATTGAGGTGCTTGGTTTAAAGGTGACTTCGGTTGAATTCAACCTTGTTGATTGATTGAATCTGGGAGTCGGTAGTGCTTGTTTATAAGAATTTTGTGGAGGTGCTTGTTGGTAAGAATTTTGTTGAAGGGTTTGTTGATTATTGCCCTTCTACCCAAAATTGGATGGTTTCTACACCGGGATTGAATGTTTGCAAAGATAAATCACTTCTCATACCCACCGATGTCGCTTGCTCTATTGTAGTTATGCAATATAAGGCAACATGATCATTTCCACCATAAGTTTTGCGAGACATGGATTTAAGTATGTGAAGTAATAGATAAGGTATCAAACTTCCTTGAGAGCAACTCCACTTTTGAATCAATGAGAGCCATTGCCTCGACATCATGTCGACCTTAGTTTCCCCATGAGTGTTTGGCTATCTCTTCAAGCACACCTTTGACTTGACCAATAGCTTTATCGATTGACCCTTGGCTGCCGAGTTTAGCTTGGCTCGTGAACTAGGAGTGAGACCATTGTAGAAACTTTGTAATACCAACCATTGGCAATAATCATGATGGAGACAAGACCGAATTAATTCCTCGAAGTGCTCCCACGCTTCACCCAATGACTTACCTTTTTCTTGGGAAAAGGTTGAAAGCTTTCTTTTTTATTTCAGACATCTTTTCAGATGGACAATATTTCATTAAAAAAAACTTTTGTTGTAAGTTGTAACATCACCACGTGAACCCAATGAGCTTTCGAGTAAAAACCTCATCCAATATTTCGCCTTGTCTCTTAAAAAAAAATGGAATATGTGCATTTTGACGAATTTGGGGGTAATGCTAATATGTTTCACTGGGGCACACAACTCTATGGAAGTTGTCCACGTGAACAAAAGGACACTTCATTGGGCTCACCCCAAATTAAGAATCTATGATCATTCATATCAGTTTTGGGGAGAACTTAAAGTTATTTGTCATGGTAGTTGGCAATGCATTCCCACTCCGAAGCTCAAATGCCTTTGGAATGACCATAATCCTTGAAGAGCCATTGAGGTGGAGGGGGAGGTGATGGTGAAGTTTCTTCCATATTTTATTGATGAGAAGAGGGGTTGAATGAGTCTCGTGATTTGGAATCTGTGAACTCAGAAGGCCCTTCAATTGGTTCTTAAGGCAGTCTCTGCAAAGTTCTCAAATAATGGTCTAGCTCAGTATTGTATGGTTGGAGTGCTACAGAGAGGTAGCAATGACTATCACAATAATCAAGCGAGTCAATTGGCAAAACAATAAAATAAGAACTTAGTCTCATTCAACAGTAACTAATTCAATGTGACTTTGCCTCATTCAACAACAACGCCAAAAATTTGATAGAGCATCACGAACCTATCAAATAATACACATTGAATCAATAACTAAATGTTACTGTTTAAATAATCTGAGTAAAGTTTTGGAGTGATTTAATTAACAAGTCTAATGAAAAGGAGTAAAGAGGGGAAGTTGATAATAAAAAGGACTAGCATTTGGACTACACCGCTCAATTTCATCATGGAATTACAACTGCAAGGGGAACAATTATATGGGGAAATTAGGGGAAGTTATATAAAACATCCAACTACTTTTTCTAGCGAAAGGGATTGCGTGGAAGTGTGCATTACAACCTATTTCCATGATTATAACCACATGTTCAAGCATTCAGAACATAAGAGAATTCTCTTGACTAAAAATCCCTATTTTTAGAGTCTTTTAGCTAAACAAGAACAAAGAAGCCTGCCAATCAACTTCATCATTCAATCCTTCGTTGAGGAGATTAAGGATTAATTTTTAACTAATTTGAACTAAGCATAAAACCCCTTAATCTTAACTAATTTGAACCTTAAAACAATTAAACCCCAACATGCAACTAGTTTTCCATAACTACTTTGAGGGTTTCACCCAAATCATTGAAATTAACTATATAGAAACATTTGCAATGAATATCATAAAAGAGTAATTTATGAGCAATATAGAAGTTATAATCAAGTGGTTATCAAGAATAATTGAAATCAATGTTATAAACTTCAAACAGTTCAAAGAACAAGAAAATTGCAAAACTTAGTCAGAATGACACACAAAACATTTTAGAGCCTTTCAGGTATATATACAATGAAAAAAATACAAACAATATGACGCACTTCGAAAAGGATGAGCTCATGTTGTCATTTTCATGGCCAAAATGCCACTTTTTTGTGGGGATTAGAAAGGGTGAAAGGAGACTGTAATCGCGTCTACAAGGCTGTCACAGGTTGTGGACTTGTGGCCAAACTGTTAAGAATGTGGGGTTTTAGGGTTGGGACATCTCAACTGTAAATCATCATAACTTTCACCTCACTCATCGATTTGGGGCATTTGATCTATCTTTACGAAGCTAACAAGATGAGTTTTGCAAAATATTGAGTAGAGAGAAAGTTAAGCTGTGTGAATTCAGATGTTCAATCTGCAGGCATTCTAGAATGCATCCAAAAGAGCCTAAAACTTCGTCATACACAAAATTCCCGTGAAACATCAAAGGAGCCAAAACTAATTAAGAAAATGCAAAACTAAGCTACTAGAATACAATGCATTAATAATTTATGAAAATGGCTCCTTATATGCACCTAAAACACGAACAAATAGTTACTTATTGGAACAAACACGAACAAAAATGACTCCTAATCTCAGTGCTAAAGAGCGCGGAGGTTCGAGTCCTCTTCTAGGCATAATATTGGAATTGGAATAAGTTCAGCAGCGGATCACGAAATCTTGGTCACCTTGTCTATCTAATGAAAGGGAAGTCCACTTTAATCACACAAGGGGAGACTGATACACTAGAAACCTCTGTTACTGGGAAAATGCTTGCCCATAACGTAACTCTACATATAAATTACAGTTTGTTTTAGGGATTGGCGACTTACCCATTTGGCACTGTACGTTCCCAAAAGGTTAAGGAGAGATTGGTCCCTTCGTTTGAATGATGCATCATTTAATATCCCGATTGGTACTATCTTGTACAGCTTGTGTATGGAAAATGGTTTCATATACTAGTTGAGTTTGAGCATTGAGCACTATGGGAAATTAAGTATTTGAACTTTGACTTGCCAGCCATAGGAGAAGAGGGAATGCTTGATTTGTGTGCCTTGGAGGAACTAAGAAAAGATTTCATATGAGAATGCAAGGATCTACAAAGAAAGAACTAAGGCATGGCATGATAAGCATATTGTGAAGCGGGAATTCAAGTTAGATGATAAGGTGTTGTTATACAATTCTTGTTTGAAGTTGTTTCTGGGCAAGCTCAAAACCTAGATGGAGTTGCCCATTTGGGGGTGAGATTTGTTGCACAAGATGAACAAAAAGAGGAAAAAAAAATCCAATTTCAGTTCAATGAAAATAGTAAATCAACCAGGCATTTTACGCACTTCTGCAATGGTGCGTTAAATTAATTGTAAGAAAATTAAATGATTTGAATTTACAACACAAAATACCTCAAAAGATGGGTGTAACCAATGATTAATTAAAATTGAAATTTCTAACACTTGAAAGACAAATCAACAAACATCACCCATTCAAACTAATTACTATCGTGAGTAAAGTGGGAGAGAAAATAAGTTAAAATTTGTTTTTATTATTAGCATCCTCCAATTCGTTGATGCACAAAGGTTGAATGCGTTGAAGAAGAAGATGATGATGTAGGTGAAAGTTGGATTATTGGTAGGTGGGGTAGAGTTAAGGCAGGCCCCTACATGTTGTATGGTTAGTTTTAGGAAAAAAATTTACAGTTGTAAGTTTTATAAGTAAATTAATAGCTTTAACAACCTTTTAACTTGATGAGTAGGCTACTGGTCAAAATGTCAAATTGGAGTAATTTAGGAATTAGTGTCCTAAAGTTTGGTTCATGCCATAATATACAATAGTTGGGATTAATATGAGAAGATACCCATAGTTTGGATTAAAGCTATGATTTTTTTTTTCTGTGGGACCAAAAGCCCAAAGGAAAGGTTTGGAAAGAAAAAAGAAAATATATTTTACAAGATGGTGGAACAAATCAACGGATCAAACAGTAGAGATCTTTGTACGATTAATGTATGAGAGGGAAAAATCAAAAAGAGTTATCGTTTGGGTTGTAGAGGTTGAGGTTGAGTTAAAGATCAGGTTTGAGCTCATGAATTCATAATATAGTAAGACACTATATGGATAATTGGCTATGTGTGAAGAATTAAATAACAGAAATGGAGAAGGCCTTAAAAGTTAAAATCATTGAGCTAAATTTAATGTTCTTTCCTAGATGTTGTTCCCTTGGATTCATGGAGATGTTATTATAATTAGGATGGAGTAATGCTAGGATTCGTTTGTAATAGGGGAAGAAATCAAAGAGTACTTGCTTAGGATGTAGTGATTGAGGTCGACTTCATGAAATCATAAGAAACAATTTGGCTATGGGGGTTCAACATAGGCTCAATGTCTTGTTATTCCTTCTGTTTCATGAGGGTTTATAGGTGTTTTTATATTATTGATGCAGAACCCATTTACTATACTATTTTTCCTGTTTTATCATTAAAATCACTTTATATCCTTCATTTATATTAACTAGCCATCTTGTGGTTCCTGCAATCAAAATCTCTCCCCGCTTGGATCAAATATTATGTCTAGTTGTCTACCATTGTTGGATGTTCATGGGGCAGGGCTGAGTTAGTATACGAGAAAGGAATAACTTTTATCGAGTACACTCTATTGAAATTTCTATTATGTCAGGCACTGTGGGGGTGGTGGTGTCCACATGAATTTACCGCCACACCTTTAAATCTTTAATGAATGTTCATTGCCTTATACATTTGTATGGGCATTTTAAATTCACACTTCTTAACGAGAAGCAAACAACCATTAATAAATAGGGAAAGTTTCATATTTGTATGAGCAGTTCGTACGTACATTACAGCTATTTATCCCTTAATTAGGTTCATTAATCATTATTTTATATAGCGAAAGTTTCAAAATATATAATGCGCATTGTCTCGGACCGACTAATTATCCCACTCATAGTCCTTATGCATAGGCATAAGGATCCCCAGGGGGAGCTGCTCGTGGGCTGTCAAGCAGCACCCTCACCCTTATAGTAGGCAGTCTACAGGAAATGATAGTGAAATGATAGTGCTGTAGGATAATACTGGATCTGCAGATAAGCAGTACTTTTGGGGACAGCAGTGCTATATTTCTGTAACGAGGTTCATACTTGGTGAAGAGGTTGTCTACTACGCTTGGAAGGGTATGGAAGGCTCTAGAACCTCATTGAAAGGTCTAGAGTAGTTCAGCACATTCCGGAAGGGTCCGGAACATTGGAGGGTATTCTGGGGAATTCTCACATGTCCTAGATACACTAGGAATGTTGGATGTCCTAGATACACTAGGAAAGTAGGATGTCCAAAGTACAATAGGGAAGTAGGATGTTCTAAATGTAGTAGGAAGGTTAGAATATCCTAGTTATAGTAGGACAGGTGATGTATATAAATACCTGAGTCATTCAATTGTATATTAAGAAGGGAGGAACTTGGAGAGCACAGTATTCACCTTTGTAAACAAGTGTAGCATTTATTAGAGAGCATTAATAGAGTTTAATTCCCTCTACCACTTGTGTGTTTTATTGTGTGTTCCTTCCAACAACCATCTTCCACATAAACTTAGAGAGGGTGAGTGTGTGGGGATAATTTGGGCACAAGGGGTGCGCTACTTGGGGTGAGTGCTAAGGGCTAATGGGATCTGTCCAACGCACTAACACATTCGTCTGGGACGAACACTTGGTAGCTAAACACAAGGGACGTGTCTTGCTAAGTGAGATAATCAGCTCAAGGAGTGAGCTACGCAGGCACGAGGAGCGTGTCAAGGGGAAGCCTATCTTGTTCACGACGGACTGTTGAGCAAGTGTCGCACGGGGTTTACTAGCTTTACGGGTGTCAAAGAGTCAGCACGAACCAACCCACAGAGAGAGATAGAGAGAGTAACATAAGTGTTGTATTTAGTTTCTCTCAAAAGAAATAAAACTCATACTCATAAACTTGTGCTTTTCTTATTCTTTTATTCAAGCTTTCGTTGCATTACTTAGCTATATACTAAGGAAGGGTTTAGCCTTGACTAGCATCCAGGGGTGGAAGTTAGTGGACAGCGTGGCAAAGACTAAGGGGAATTAGTCAGCATGTGACAGCATGCTTAGAAGGCTAATGCTCTATAAGGGAATTGTAGCTCTTGAAGGGAAAGTTAATCCTATGTTACTTGATAATTCCTACATAATTTCTGTTAGTAATTAGTATTATGGGTTTTGAATTATTCAAGCAATAAGCTAGAACTTTGGAGCCAGAAATTGAGATTGGAAAATTTGAGTAAAACGAACATTTATTGTGTTTCGACTCCTTTTTATTGATTGTTACAAAGAAAGATTTGCTCAATATAAATTTTTTTTACCTTCTTGAACTTACGGTTAATTTAAATTGTAGGCAATGTCCTTCAGAATTGCAGGAGGCTGTAGCAAGCATAATATTTGCAGCTCTCAGGTGCTCGGATTTGCCGGACCTCCTGCAAGTAAAAAATTTGTTTACTGCAAAATATGGAAAGGAATTTATTTCAGCTGTCTGTGAACTGCGGCCTGATACTAGTGTTAATCGAACAGTTAAGATAACTATTAGTCACTTTACATTCCTGTGTTGTAATAGCAGTTCAAAAGTCTTGGTTTTGAACATACATGTATAATTGTTTGGATCTTTTGGGTTGTCCATGGCAGATAATTGAGAAGCTTTCTGTAAGTGCTCCACCTGCACAAACAAAACTCAAACAACTGAAAGAAATTGCGAAGGAGCATAATGTCAACTGGGATCCTTCAGAAACTGAAGTAGCATTCAATAAAAAACATGATGATCTGCTGGTGTGCTTTCTTCCCTTATTTTTTCTACAGTGCTGATTATTACATATTGCTTATCATGCAGTGGCTCTGCCGAAATAATTTTATCAAGAGCTATGTCACTGAATTGTTTAAAATAGGGGGCTTGAGAATGACTGGCTGTCTGGCTATCTGGCTTGCTATTTTTTGTCATGTTACTATGCCATGTGAATTTTTTTTATTAGATCAGATTGGAGTGTAGTCGGTTACATCTGTAGGAAATAGTTAGGTTAAAAAAATAAAGAGGAGAACACAGTCAGGGAACTATATATCTTTGCAAAAATAAACTATTTTACTTAGACATTGATGAAGCGTCTAATAGTACTGTAGGATTCGGGTGTCGAAGTGTCCTACTTGTTTTTTTTTTTGAAGAAAAAAGTTTGGTTATTAGTTTAATTCGAAGTTGCTGCAACACAACTCAGAGTTTGGCACACAATTCTTTAGTTAAATGAAGGCGTCGACATAGGTCTTAAAGAAAAGTGAAAATGAAGACCCATCCATTAAAAAATTTTCAAATGTCAATTTTGCTCGATTATGGAAATTCGTTCTTTCATGTCCCAAGCAAAGCTCAACCACATTTTTGTCTAGCTGGTTTTAAACATAAGCATTTGTTTTCTATTAAAAATCATTGGCCTAATCTTTCAAGAATCTGGGATGCCTGTTGAATGTGTGAGTTATTTGCTGTTGCTTCCTGTGATCCTTGCCACAAACCTGAACATCCCATTGCACAGCAAACACACCCTCACCATTTAGGGTGAGCCAGATCCCCAAGCCTGTTCCCTTTCAGGTTATGTCTCTCCAACATCCTGCCTCAAACAAATCGTTCTGTCTTTTGTTTTTTTTCTTTTTTATATATCCTTTTATAAAATGGCTAGAAATAGAAGTCCTGATGATAGATATTTATGTAAGAATCTAAATCAAGACTCATTAAGGAATTTTGTAAGAGTGTGTCCTCATATGCTAGCATTTAACTTCATATATCTAACCGGTTTGTCCTATATGTTTTAGAGTGACATGGGGCTTTATTTGTAAATTATTTATCTTTAGATGAACTAAAAACAATTCCTAAAAATGGTTGCACACAATCGTCTGCCTCATTGCTACTTAAAGTAATACTATAGCAAAGGCAAATCCCTTATGATACACCAGATCCGACTCAGTTGTTGATAGAGTGAATAGATTTGCCATTTCTTGAAATTTCTCTTCGGATTCAAAATCGTTGTGAAATTTCATGGAATAGGATAAAAAAAGGGTTTCATCCTTCAGAACCATATCACATCTCGGATGTGATGAAATAGGATGAATTAAGACGGTATTTTGTCACTACTTGATTATCTTGAAATAGTATTTCTTTACTTTCCGATCGCGTGGAAGAGGCAAAAGATACATGTTGTTTCTCCAATAATTTCTGATATTGAGTGGACCTCTCAGTAGGATTTGAAATGAAGTTCTGACCATCTGCCAAAGAAAAAAGAACGAGAGTAATAGCCAAAATGACATTTTGGTAATTGGTCTGATTCTCTCTATGTTCCTTCTGTTTGAAGAAGGGTAGGATCCTGAATAATCGGTCTTTCTTTTAGTTATTGAATCTCTTTGATTAATGTGTGATATTCCGAATCTGCATTACTAATGGAATCCAAACAATCTCTTGATTGATTAGAAGATTCATTCAATTGGACGGTTTCATTAGATATCTTAAATCGAATCCCTCCTTTTTCCAATTCAGTTCCTCCACCGCGAACGCGGTTCGATTCAGGCATGATGCACTTTTTAGTTATTGGAAGAAACCAAGTACTCAATTGGATTCCTTTCTTTTTCAACCCATTTCTATGTAATTTGTAATTCAGTTCCTTTTTCTTTTTCTGGCTCCTAGCCGAGCCATTCTCTTTCGTTTTTTAACGGAACGGACTAAGCAAAACTAATAGAATATATGAGAAAACAAAACAGTTCTGTTGAACCAATTACTGATGGGAACGAGTAAACCACTGAAGAAGTCAAAAGATTTTTGTGAACATTCTTGGAATCCTCTGGGCAAAATTTATCCTACTCAGTGTTCCAACTACCCTCCACACCTGACCAGAAACAATGTGTTGAACAAGCAGTCTTATAGAATCAATAGAATTGATTTCATTAAAGAAATGATCTTGTAAATTTATTGATTGTATGTTTTTTTAGGAAAACAAAAGCCCTCTTTATCAAAGCCCTTTGTGGCTAGAAATCTAGAATATGACCCATCAGCAACTTTATCATTGTGAAGAGCAGGAGTTAGGGTAAAAGGGTTGCTTGGATAGCTTGGTTAGTTATTAAAAATGATGTTTGCGGTTTCCAAACAAATTGTCCTTGTTATTATTGGATTAATTGGTATTAAGTTGCTCCTGGAAAAAAGAAAGATTATCTTATGAGTCCATTTTTTTGAAATATGTATCTTACCATAACCTCAAGCTAGATATTGCGTTTCATTGCTCCGTTTTTTATGGCCAAACACCTTTTAGGAAATATAGTATTTTCCTGATCCTGGGATTGCATCTGAAGTAATATTGTTGTGGCTTATTTGCACTCAACTTAGTCTCTTCCACATTTTTTAGCACTTTTTCATCTCTCTTATAAGGTTCCTCTTCAATTATAGCTGGTCCCTCATAACCTTGGGTTCTTAGGTGGGCAAGTGGGTCGATTATGGGTGCCTCTTTCTAAACACCTTCTCTTTCAGCTTTTGGGGTCTGTCTTGGCCTCGTCTAGTTTTTGCCCTTTTTTTAACCAAGTTTTCTAGATGAATTCAGGACCCCCACATGCGGTTTCAGCCCTAAAAAACTTGTTATGTTCCCTCTTCAGAGAGGTTCCGAAAAAAGGCCACATTAGTCTTTTTTGCTCTTGCGGGATCGTCTTATCACCTTTAGAAACCAGAAAAGTTGCCCGAGGTCCTTATTTTGACCCTAGGGCCACCGTGTAAAATATTCGCAATTTTTTTTCCAGGACCCCGGAACCTCCGACAACTATGGATAATAGCGTTTGTTTTTGGCTTCGGAGAATGTCCAAGGCCCGTTTGCATTCTAACCTTTTTTTTTTTCCAATTGCTTTAGTTTAGTCCAAGACCTTCCACGTTTAGTTTTAGCCTTAAAAAACTTTTATGTTCCTTCGTTTTCTGCTTTCGAGAGGCTGTCATGGCCCCATTTACATTGTGCCCTTTTTTTTCACGTATTATTTTAGGTGAACTTGGGACCCTCCACGCGTGGTTTCAACCTCAAAAAATTTATTATGTTCCCTCTTCAAAGAGATTCCAAAACCATCTCGCCTCTTAAACCTCCTAGGTCCTTGATTGGAGTCTTTGGACCTTAGGGGCACTGTATAACATTTTTGGCAATCTTTTTCAGGGACCCCAAAATCTCATTAAAGTGTTGATAATATTCTTTGTTTTTTTTTTATTTTGGGAGTTTTTCTAGGCCTCGTATAGTTTTCACCCCATTCTTTTGCCAAGTGTTCTAGGCGAACCCAAACTCCCCGACGTTCGGTTTCAGCTTAAAAAAACTTGTTATGTTCTCTTTTCAGAGAGGTTTTGAAAAACGTCCACATTAGTCCTTTTCACTTTCCCAAGATTGTCATATTGCGTTTTAAACCTGGAAAAGTTGTTTGAGGCCCCTATTTTGACTTTAGACACACTATGTAAAACTTTCGACGATTTTTTTTACCAGGGTCGTCGAAACCTCCGAAAACTGTGGATAATAGTCTTTGCTTTCGGCTTTCGGGGGCTGTCTCGGGTTTGTCAAGTTTCAGCTTATTTTTTTTCTTACCAAGTGTTCTAGATGAACCTAGGTCCACACGTCCTGTTTTAGCTTCAGAAACTTGTTGTGTTTCCTCTTTAGAGAGGTTTCGGGAGCGTCTTATTACCTTTTGAACCTCGAAAAGCTTTCTGACGTTCCTATTTTGACCCTATGGACATCGTGTAAATTTTCTGACTCCGTAAATTGTGAAAATAGCCTTCGTTTTCGGCACCCAGTTTCAGCTTCAAACTTGTTATGTTCCCTTTTTAGTGATTTATTAATTGCCTTTTTGCCTTTTGAACCCAGAAAAGTTGTCCGAGCTCCCTATTTTGACCGTAGGGGCATCGTGTAAAATTTTTGGCAAATTTTTTACGGAACCCAGAAACCGTATAATAGCCTTTGCTTTCGGCTTTTAGGGAGCTTTCCCGGCACTGTCTAGTTTTCGCCTTGTTTTTTTTCCCTAGCATTCAAGGGCGAACCCCATCCTCTTTTGGCCTCAAAAATCTTGTTTTCCCTATTTAGATAGATTAAAAAAAAGGCCATGTTTGTCTTTTTCGCTTCCCATGACTATCTTATCACCTTTTGGACCCCAAAAGGATGTCCAAGGTCCCTATTTTGATCCTAGGGCATCCTGTAAAATTTTTGGCAGTTTTTTGTTGGGACTGTGATGCGGTGGTGAGGTTGGACAGAAAATTCTTATATATGAGAGAATATATTTAAATATCTCGGGCCATTTATCCAAAAGAATGGTTGAACGGAAAATTCCTAAATATGTGGTGAGGCTCACTCAGGCGCGCCTCTAGGTTTTTTTTCAAATTTTTATTTTTATTTTTTGAGGCGCGCCTAGGCGCAAACAACCCTTTTGCGCCTTGGTGTGCCTCTCACCTTTTAAAACTAAGCCTTGTAAAGGTCCTTTTCCAACTAGATCCAAGGAGGCGTGACTTCATCACCCTTCCTTTGCTTTGTTTTCTGTTGGTAATTGGTCTGATTAACAAATTCTTTTCAAAAATTTAACTAGACAAAAGAAGAGAATTATTGCTCGGCTTATGGTATTCAAATTTACAACTAAAAATTCTTCTATTTTCCTCATTAATTTAGAGAAAATTCTGTTAGTTGAGCTTAATAAATTCATCAAATTGAAATTTGGGCTCAAAAGGCGAGAATGGATTGGAGAAAATTAGGGGATAGAAACACTAAGTACTTTCATGTTGTAGCTCGTGCTAAGCGTAGCAGAGGGAGAATCTTAACTCTTCAAAATGATAATAATGAGTGTATCTGTGATGATGAAATTCTGAAAACAATGGCTATGCAGTGCTCTGTTCACTACCACTCACTACTCTCACTCATTGTGTCATCCTCTCACCTCAACATTTGTTTTCTCTGAAAGTCAATCCTTGTCCCTTCTTTCTCCAATTACCAAAAATGAAATTTACATCCTTTCTTTCATGCCCCCCATGAAAAGTCCAGGTCTTTTATGGCATTCAGCCTTTATTCTATTAACGGTTTTGGGATCATTTAGGTAATTCAATCTTCGAGTTTGTTAGATATTGTTTTGGAATGAGTAAAATTCCGCGGGAAATCGACAACTCCTACTTTTGTCTCATTCCTAAATGCCCATGCCCCATCACTCTCAAGGACTTTAGACTCATTGGGCTTTGTAATACTATTTATAAAATCACCTCTAAAACAATCAAGCATTTGATCAGTTTTTTTTGAATCAAAAGCTAACATGTATAGTGTGATTTTAACATGCCATATAAATAGCATCATTCATTATTATAGGACACATTCTCATTTTGACCCTTGTCTCAACTACCATTATTGGACTTTTGATGCCGATACTATTCCCTCTTAGCCAATGCCCTTGCCGGTTACCAATGACTTTTGAGTATCTGTTACATTTGATCTTCATAGTGACCTTGCTTATCCTTCTATAGGTGACCCGTTGATTGTGATCCATTTCTCTTATGTTTATTCCCTCTTAGTCAATACCAATGCCTAACTACGAGTGGCTACCGTACGCCGATGCAAGGAGCCTAATGCCAATCCTCACTATAATTTTGGCCAGGATACAATCCTACCACACCATATGCCTTATTCTTAGGCATTGGGACGTTGCTTTATTCTACGTTGGTGGCGAGGTGGTTGCCTTGTTTCGAGCTTTGGCTATTTTGGTTATGTTTTATTCTATGCTTGTTCAATTAAAGAGGTGGTTTGTTTGACTATCATGAGTGTTGACATTGTTGGGTCTTTGAGTCAAATCAATTCCTTGCTCCCGATTTTAATCCATTTCTTCCTTTCCAATTCAATTCTCAGAATCCAAATGCATTACGATAGTTATATTTTTTGTAGCTAAAGCATTATTTTTTTCCTTGGTGCTTTGTTTAGATTGCTTTGATTTTTTTTTTTTTTCTTTCAAAAAGACAAAGGTCTTGTCTGAGAGTTAGTGGTTAGCAGTTAGTTGATTGTATTAGGTGTTTAGTGTTTTATAAATAGTTTTTTTTAGCTTTTGGTGCATGAACTAACCAAAAAAGCTAAAAGCTTTCCCCAAACTGGCCCATATGAGCTTTTAAATTCAAAACTGTCTTTGTGTGATCTTCTAACCTAGCACTCCCATTAGCTTTTTGAAATGGCCAAATTTTTAGATTGACTAGGTAAACTAAAAAGCTATTCCAACCTTTATCTCTCAAACAAGGCCCAAGGAAAATTTTCTCTTTTAAGCCTAGCACTTTAACAAGTATCAATAGAAGGTTGTTTATTAACCCAACACAACTTGACATGTATCATCAGCTCTAATGGTATGCTGTAACTAGCACGAGTTCTATGAGTACCTCTTGTCTTTTTTTTTTTCTATAGAAAATGGAGATGGTGACAACTCTTTAGCTAAAACTTGAAGAAAGATTTTATAGGAGAACTGCTAAACTAGCGCCATTTTATGGCTTTCAAGTTTCAATGTTAGGCTTTTAGGACATATCATAATTTGTAGAAGAGATTAACTCTTGTAGAGATGCAAATGTTGAATTGGAAGTGTTAAAGCAATTGAAAAGATAAAAGCTCAAAGAGTTGGAGGTATAATATTAAAGAGAATTGACTTTGTTAGTTTGGCCTTGTCTAAGGTAGCCTAGATAATTTTGGGATTATGTATTTATTTAGTGAAGAAGCGTGAAAATTTGGGATTATCAGGAATTTAGGAATTTAGATGAGGCTGATGAAGGCTTAAGATGTCTTTGATAGAACGATTTCAAAATGCTATGAAGAGATTGAGTTTAGCACAGCATTCAACATTAGTTTGGGGAATGGAGGAAAATGAACTGCTGGCAGGCTCATCTTTTGGAATTGAGGCTTCTATATATTGTTGTTTGATGTGTCCTTTTGTTAGTTTGTTACTGTGTTCTTTTTGGACTTCTTGAAAGAATTTGTCAAAAAAAACTTTATTTGTGCACCTGAATTTGGCCCTACTTGTTTATGAAGAAAACATTGTAAAATTGCTAAAAGTTCTTATTGTAGTGTGCCTCAAAGAAGCGTGCAAGGTTTTTAAAGAATGATAAAAAAAAAAAAAGATACATCAAAACTACAGATTTAGAAGAAAAAAGTATGTTTTGGGTGGTTAATTGGTTATTGATGGGCATTTTCTTGGAGTTGTAGAAACGTCTTGCAATTGTATGTTCGCTAAATGCTGATTACAAAAGCATGTTGTTCGTTCTGCCAATCCTTTTTTATTCTTTTGTTTACGTATGAGTTTGGGCTTTCAAGCCATGAATATCAATGCAATTTTTATTTAGCTCATTAACAAATAGTTCATACTTTCATAGAGTGGTTCAAGGCCAGTAACTCCTGTTCAGCAGTTGCATCATAAACCGTCACCTTCCAATGGGACACAATCTGTCATGCCTCCAATTTTGACTAGCAAACCGAGTATACAAGGGGTTCAATCATCTAGCCATACCAGCAATCAACAAGTACTTAGTTCTCATGGGATGAGAGCATCAAACCAGAATAGCACCAAGGAAAGCTCAGTTAATGATGATAAAAAGGATGCAGGATTACAGTCTTTTGACGTCTTAGAGAAAGCTAGAGCAGCCATTGCCTCAGCAGAGCGTGCTTCTGCTGCAGCCCGAGCAGCTGCACAGTTGGTGAATGTTAATTTTGGGTCTTCAAATATAGAAGGGAAGTCTTGAAGGAGCGTAAATATATAAGGCTGATTTAATTATTTCAATGTAATTTCCGTTACTATTCAACTCCCGGGAATGTGAGCAAATGAAATGGAGGCCAGAAGGAAAATTGTGGCTGCATGTTCTATAGTAATGATTTTCATACAGTACATATTAGTCTTTACTACGATTTACTTGAAGGTATTGTACTCCTATAGTGATGGGATATGTTGATTATTGTATTGATCTTCATACGTAACGAAAGGCTGTAGTATTTTGAAGTTACATACGCGCATTGTGGGTGTATGATGGTGTAAGTTTAACCATTTCAGCCATGAGGTTTTCAAATTCTAAAGACATTATCGATGTGTATAGGTGAAGTGTGAATTTTATCATCGGATGACAGTCAATGTTAATGAGAAGCAGGTCAAAATCTAACTTAGCAAAAAAAAAAAAAAAAAAAAAAAAAAAAAAAAANAAAAAAGAACAAAGTACAGTACTCAAAACTATCAAAAAAAAAAAATTGCAAAATAATTTCAGATATGAATTTTGTATGTCTGCTTCTCTTTTTAGGACTTTTTAATGCAAACTCCTCACTTCGTGATTTACTATATATAAGTGTATAACTGCAAAATAGGATTGTTTACTGCTTGTTGTCATTTTCCATATAAAATGTGAAATGTAAAATTAGGGCAATATTTTATTAATTATATTGAGTTATTAATTAAACCTATATGCATAATTATGCAAATGCACAGACAAAATACAAGTATTAGACAAACTATTCAACCAACGATTTTACAAAACTCAAAATAAAATACTCGTAATTGTTATGACAAGTTGACAAATGATATGATTTTGAAGGCTATAGTCCTTGGTTCCAAATCTGATCTCCGACGCTCGACTATGGGGAGAGTACAATGGTTAAAAGTACAACATGATATTCATGTCTTGAGGAGTTCAGATTTTTTATCCCATTTTTAGTGCTCCATTTAGTTTGTATGCCAACATATCTCATTAGTCGGTTGATATGTTAATCACCTTTTGTTCATACTCAATGCATTAATGAAGTAGAAGGGCACCATGACTACATTCGTTGACTCATTGGTCAATAGAAGGGTGATGATCCTTAAAATTAAAGATGGAGTTAAAAATATCAACAAGAAGGTAATTATTCTTTTTTCCATACTATAACATCTACTTTCAATCAATAGACTATATTATCCAAGCTTCATTAATAAATTTGGACTCTCTCTCATAGTCTCATAGAAATGATAGCAAATGGTTACACATGCATCAAGTTTTGTCACTCTTTAATTGACTGTTTTAAATGAGTATTTTACCCTAACTAACTTAAATTTTAATTTTTTATATTCAGAAAATAAATTTTCATTAGCTAATGCTACGTACTAATTACAAAGTATCCCTCATACCAAGTGTATGTGTAGTAGCTCTCAGAATTACATAGTACTTGAAATTAATGATGAAATCGCTTTAATTCGATTATTGTTCAAGGATAGGTTGGTCCTCAGGAAGATCCTGTTCATGAATTTGACTAATCAAATTTAATTTAGTTGACAATGTTGTATTAATGTTATTTTAGTTTTTGCTGCTTTAAATTTGATTGGAGATTGACTTATTAATTTGTACTATATATGAAGAATTAATTTGTATGTAATTAGTTGTAATCAAATCAATAGTATTATATACCACTGTTTATGGTGAAAGGGGTGTTGGCACAATGCATTAGACGAGCAAGTCATATGATCACGTACTATGCATTACTAAACAAAAAGTAGTAGTTGGATACATAATTTAGGATAACGACGAAACCTCTTATGTATCATGAATCATGTGTGTGCTAAATTACCAATCTTTTTCGTTCATTGATCAAAGTTTTATAACTTGTTAATTGTTACATGTTTAAATTTTAAACATTGATGGATGAAAAAGAATGACACAAATCGTGAGATAGAATATTTGGATTCGTTCGAAAAGGAGAAAGTGATGTATATAAAAAGATTAATAGCAATTTTTTTTAGAGAAATTTTAATTAACAGCTATTATTCTGGTTAATATAACTTCTACCATGATTATATGAACCCACAAAGTCACAAGCACATCATGATAGGAAGGTGTATGGTGTACCATGCTAGTTCAACCATTTGAAAAGTATGATACCGATTACTGAATGCTAGTCCAGGGTCACCTCATCCAGCTCTAGTCACCGGCGTTTGCATGAGCCGAGACACGGCGCAACCCAATCCAACGCCATCCTTGAATGAATGTTGATAGAGTATAAAACCAATTCCTGGGCCTCAACCATCAGCTTAAGCTTTTGGTTGAGTTGGCTGAATTACTAAACGCAGGGTATGAGGGGGCCCATGCTGCATCCACACTTCAAGCCTAACGGGCTATCGTGTGAGGGGGCGTGATAGAGTATAAAACCAATTCCTGAGCCTCAATCATCAGCTTAAGCTTTTGGTTGAGTTGGTCCTCTAATAAATGTAGAACTGTAATTCTTGTATGTTATTTTTTTTCCTATGAAGTAACGCTGTTTAAAATGCTAAGCTTGGTCTTACAGATCAATATTTTGCTAATTATACCGAAACTCTTACAAGCAAATGAAGCAATAACATATTGTCATACATTCACTAGTCAACGTAACTCACGATTCATTAACTAACCTCCAACATTTATTATCACCCAAAATTAGAAAAATAACTAATTAACCTCTCCACCACCTTCTCAAAAGTCTTCCTATAATGGAAGAACAAGAGCTAGGTCTCTCAAAAGAGGGCGCCACATGGCACAACCTCTTAGGGTCCCACAACTGAGATGGCCTCCTAGACCCGTTCAACAACAAACTTTGAAGTGTCATCATCCGATTTGGTGACTTCTGCCAAGTCACATAACACCTTCATCAATGACCCCAACTCAGCCTACTGCGGCTGCAGTCGATATGCTAAGTCCAACCTCCTTACAAAAAACTGCCTTCTTGGCGGTTCCCACTAATACAACTTCGTGGGGTTTCTATTAATTCTATATGCCACAACCCGTGTGAGCGTGCCTGATTCATTCCTGTTGAAGTCATTGTCCTGAGAAAAGTGGGATAGCAGTCTAATTGGATGGGACACATTGTTGTGTCGAATGATGAGGCGAGTACTCAAGTAGTGTGATGGGAAGAAAAGAGAATTATGTGTCATGGAGATGAACTACTAGGAGTTATGAATGGATTGATGTGCTTGGTGCTAAGCATCAGTCTGCTAAGCCCCTCTTACGTGAATATGCTCATCTAAATGGTAAGAAGATAGGATATTAGTCTCTACTTTTAAGTTTTAACCTTTTCTGTATTAGTGAATGTGGAAATATTGTTGGTAAATGACATGCTAATTTATTTGAATAGTTATATGGAATTATCACATTTGTCATAGATTAAGGTAATACTCCGTATTTGACAAATGACTTTTTGCCGACTTTTTAACAATCTTTGGACTTTTTCCATCTTCAATTGATCAAATAGTGAAATTGTTGTTGTTGTTGTCGTCGTCTCTCTTTTTAGAAATGCAGCATAACATTAATTAACGGTAATTATCAAAGAAAGTCGTTGCTCAATGATTTTTGGCCAGCTAAAATGCTGACTTTTGGCTTCCGGTATGATTGGCTTAGTAATTCTTTCAGCTGATTATAATGTCATAGAATATGTTTATGTAAAACTGGTTTAGGAAAACATGTTCATAAAAGTTCAAAAAGATAATTAAGCTACTTTATTAAAATTAATACAAGTTGGACAAGATAATTGAAGTCAATTTTACAATTGAAGAGAGTGAATTCTTGAAACAACCAAATTCATTATATCATATGCTATAGCATTACTCTGTACAATAGACAAGCTTTTCATATTGACCAAAAAGGTAGACTGATAAACTGGCATCAAATAAATAATTTGTAAGTATAACAGCAATAATCTAGCTAGTTCAAATTCCCTTTGTCCCTCTTTTTATCAATCCTGTTCCACCTGTAGACAACCATGAGAATGAAGATGACAGTAGCGACAATGAAGACGGTGGCAACAACAAAAAAGTCATGAGAGGCTGGCTCACCATATACACATTGGACAACCCAGAGTCGCCTTTCACAAAACTCAGTACAAGATCTGAAGATCACAGCTTCTGAAAAAGATCAACAACTAATTGATAAATACAGAGATGAAGAACTGAGCATCATATTCACATTCACAGGACACAGTAAAGGAGCAACCTCATCAGTGCTAAGTGCTTTTGATATCGCAAACAACATAACATCTGAGATTCCGGTATCAGCCATTGTTTTCGGTAGCCCCAAAGTAGGTAACACGCACTTCAAGGAAAGGTTTGATTCACACCCTAAACTTAAGGTTCTCCATGTAAAAAACACGATCGATTTAATCCCCAATTATCCAGCAAGGCTCATGGGTTATCTACATCTAGGCACTGAACTAATTATTGATACGCAAAAATCAGTATACCTAAAGCACTCTAAAGATCCTGGCAATTGGCATAATTTGCAAGCCATGGTACATGTTGTAAATGGTTGACATGGAATGAAGACACAGTTTGAGCTTATTATTAAGTGAAGTCTCGCTTTGGTCATAAGTCATGTAATTACCTCCAGGAAGAATGTCTTGTACCTCTATCATGGTGAGTTGAGAAAAAAGAGGGAATGATGCTGACGGACGAAGCTCAATAGGTTCTAGCTTATCCCGAGAAAAATCCAATTCCTGAATTTGATTAAATATACTTCGTATATGTTATGTTTGGCACTCTGTATTGGTTAAAGACTAGATTCATGTCAATTCTAAACTTCATTTCATCAGTAGTTCATTTAAAATTAGTTGCTACATTATCCATCTTCAGACAACAAAAAAAGTCTGTAAATCACACACAAATATACTTCAATACCAAATGCAAACAATCTAAATACTAACGGCCAAAGGAACAGTATTCTCAAACCAAAAAATATATAATATATATATATATATACACACACACTACGTATATATTTTCTGAGCAAGATTGCACCCTATTTGCCTAAATGCTTTTTTTTATTATGAAGATCTACAGGTCTGGGGAACATTGAAAGGATTAAAGTTCATAAGCATGGCGCATAAAAGTGGCTTTTTTGCATCCTCTTATCGGTGTTATATATATCCTTCCCATTCTTATAATTTATGCAATGATATGATAGAAATTCAAGCATATGTAATCACAAGTTCAAGAAAGATGTATATATTCAAAAAGGCAAAATTGTGAGATTGCACCTTTTATATACTTTTTTTGTGCGAGTTGGGACCGTTTATAATTTTTCGTGTGGATTGGCACCTTAAACAAATATAATTTTGTGAGTTGGTACCTTTAGCCTGTTTTTGGCGTTGACTTACCGGAAATGAGGTTTGACTCAGATAAGATGAGTGTTGGTTAGTGTTTGTTTTTATATTTGCACTCCCTCTTTAACTTGCACCTTACTTTAATCAACTACTCCAATTCAAACTCTTTCACTCAAGCAACTCTCTTCCTCTCAAATCAACTACAATAGTAACATTTGCATCTCACCATAATGTTCTTTCTTCATAGATGCAAATTTGGTAAGAACTCAAAAGTGAAGTAGCTAAAAATATCTTGTTTAGTTAATCTGCTCCTCTTCGTCTTCCTCATAGTGTATGGAAAAAATCATTTTTTCTTTTTTGCTAAGTTATTGTTCTTCAATGGCAACATGAAAGAAACATATTAAAGTGAAGGACAACTACAAGGTGGTGTACATTTTAACATTAATAGTGTTAACCTAATTTTAATTTTTGAACCCAATCAATTTAGACTTTTTATCTTCGTTTTTTTTCTCGAATTTCTATAGTGTTGAGATTTGTTCATCATTTTTTGATGTTTTTTTTAAGATGGTTGAATGATGTTAGTTTGTAGGCTATTAAATGTAATTTAGTAAGTGGAATGTTTTATGTTTTCTTTTTGCTTTGGTGGATTGTCTGTTATTGAATTTCCTTTCTTTTCTTGTCTTGTTTGCTTGCACTTTGGAAGAAGAAGAAAAAAACTGAAATAGGATGAACAACATCACTTCTGGGCAAAGTTGATGAAGAACATCAATTCTAAGAATAAATTAAGAGAAAGCTTAAGAATTATCCAATTTGTTTTAACCTAAGTATAACCTAACAAAACTAGATTGATATGATCAGGGTGCAAGAAGGTAGCCAAACCTCATTTCCGGCAAGTCAACGCCGAAAACCGGTTAAAGGTACCGACTCACAAAAAAAAAAATATATATATATATAATTAAGCTATCAATCCACAAGAAAAATTATAAAAGGTGCCAACTCACAAAAAAAGTTTTTTAAAAGGTGTCATCTAACAATTTTGCCTTTCAGAAAAAGCAATTTAGCTTAAGCATAATATGTCAATGCACACACTATTTGCGTGTATATTATACAAAGTTAAAATGAATGTATTGCACCATATTGATGCCAACTGCAAATTATAAACACTAAAAATCTATATACCATGACCTAAAACATATATTTCAGGGTACAAAAAACATTGTGCTCACAAGACATCATTGACAAAATCAGATAACAAGAATGAAGTAAGTTAATATCTCACAGAAAATTTAAGTGAATAATGGCTTATAAAGAAAGAACATCCAAAAATTAAGATCATCAAACCTGTTTCAAAGCTTGATGCATTACATCATCGTTTACAAACGGCCTTAACATCCACATCAGGCAGTAACTTTCCAATTCAGCACTCGAAGTTTTAAAATTCAATGAAGTAACAATCTTTTCTAGCATTGTATAATCTTGCTTTACCATGTTGTAGATAACTGCCATAAAAGAAGCACAGTCAACAGCATCAAGCTTTTCAGAAGCACTTTCTTCACTTTCTTCTTGTTCTGAACTCTGGAACCCGACCTCCGATTGATATTCTAAGTTCAAACATAAAGCATCACCGGCCTTATCCATAAGACTCTCAAGCTCGTTAATAATGCCATTGGCTTTGTTTAACCAATCCCAAAGATCACATAAGCTTGTGTTCAACTGATTAACACTCAGTGTGCTATCATAAGCATCAATGCAACCAGCTTCTATGTACACTTTAACCCTATTAGTCTTGTTTGCTTCAATAATGCTCTTAACAAGCTCTGATGATTCATATGTTGAAGGGCGCCAAAGAAATTCGAGTGCCTGCTGAAACTTAATGAGAAACTTCCTTCCAACTTCCACTAGCTCTTCGAACTTTATTACTCCCACCATAAATTCCGCCCACATTTCTCTTACTTCATCATTAACATTGGTTGTTAATTTTCCTTCTTCCATTCTGCAAGAGGTATCAATCAAATTATACTGTATAGCAAAAACAACTTAAGGTCAAAAGGCATGAAAAGTAAGTATTGCAAGCAAACGCCAAATTTTACACATACAGCTACCGATTCACCAAGTCGCAATTCACTAAATCAATATTCAATTTACAAATATGTTCATCAAAAAGCACATGAAATAAATTAATAACCACACAATATAACTAAGCTAAAACCTTAAATAACTAAACAATTGAAGTTAGATACCTACTTTCCTCTAGACGCTATTGAGAACTCGAGTTTCAACTAATTCATAACTATTTGTTTGAAATTAACAATGATTAAAACTAACCTTACCACACTATCAAGTATCAAGTATTTAACCAAATCAAGCAAACTGTAGTAAAACTAATCAAACAAAACAAACTTATTTTGTTTCATGAAACTAAATTAGGTTTACCAAATTATATTGAGGACAAAGAAGATTAGAAGAACACTTATTTCACAATTGTTGTATTGAAAAGCGGAATATTAGGATTGGAAGTTGAAGAACAATATATATAACCAACGAACTCACAGGAAACCTCCAACACACTACAATAAAACAGGCTATTTCCGACAGAATTTTTCCGTCGGAAAGTACCCGAATTCCATCGCAGAACCTGGTCGTCGGAATTTTCTTTGACGCAAATTGTTGAAATTTCTGACTGAAATTTTGTCGGAAATCTTTTTTTTTTTTTTGTTAAAATGTAAGTGATTCTATTACCAATAACGTAGAAGATACAACCTATTTAGCCAACCCTGAACCAAACTGACTTAGTCTAGTCAAGGCAGCTCATAAACATGTCAAAACTATACACAAGTCAAACAAACCAAAACTCAGCAACCTATACAAAACAAAACAAAACAAAAGAGCAACCAAACTTCACAAAGAAACAAAACTACTAGGCCTTCTGCTGCACAAACAAGTCCTCCTCAAAACTGAATGCTCCACACAACCCTATGCTGCAGCCTGCACACTGCAGCAAGCCAACTCTTCTACTGCAGAACATAACCACTGCAAGACAGGCAGAGCCACACTACAAAACATTGCAGCTACACCAGCAACACAGCAACCACCAAACCAAACCCCAAAACACCTCCCCACACACAAACAGCCACCATCAAGCTCAAACACCGACCTGCATAACCACACTGCAGAAACCATACAAAACTGCAGGAAAAAAAAAAAAAAAAAAAAAAAAAAAAAAAAAAACAC
>PYUH01000080.1:914829-950451 GCA_016808085.1 Suaeda aralocaspica
AAAAAAAAAAAAAAAAAGAAGAAAAAAGAAAAGAACACTGCAGAACCAAAAACTGCAGAGTCAAGAACAAAAAAAACCGCAGAGTCAGAACTGCAGAACCAAACCTGCAAAACCTAAAACTGCAGCACCAAAAACTGCAAAAGCAGGCAGTAAACAGCACAACTGCAGCACTGCAAAACCAGAAACTGAACCAGCAGCCCTACCCCCAACTCTGAGCAGAAACAGCCACCAACACCAGCCAAAACAAACCCAACCTCAACCTCCACCCCTACAACACCACCCACCAGCAAAAACATCATCCTACAACCAGGCTGCAGCAGTGTAGCAGTCAAGCTTAGCTGCTGCCTAACAAACCCATAAAATAAACTACTCCCAGCAGAGCTAAAAACAGCCTGCAAAAGCACACAGAGGTACAGGCACAGCAAAGCCAGACCTATAGCAACCAAAACCAGAACCAAAACCAACTTTCAACCTACAATCTTAACAAAAAAACAGTTCCCCTGAGCACACAGCTAACCACGCCAAACAAAAGCTGAAAAAAATGATTAACACCAAAATTCACAACTAAACCAAACCCTCACAACACCCACCAAAACAACCAGCCTCCAAAACACCCACACAGCAGAAAAAGACACAGTCCCATATCAGATTTCAGAACAAGTTCAGAAAAAGCAGACTATCCTGCCAGTCACAACTAACCAGCAGATCAAGATCAAAACAGCAACCAACACAACAGGACAGGACTGCAGAACAGAATTCAGCATTGAAGACCCAGCAACTAAGCCACAAACTTTGTTTTTTAGCCCTCCAAACTAGCAAATCAAAACCAATGCACCATCAGGAACCCTAATCGGATCCCCAACATCTTGCATTTTACCAATTCCCATAGCAACCATATCCTCCTGACCTCCAAATACCTCATTACCAATGACCTGAGAAGGACCCAAACTTATCACTCCACTTCCAACAGCCTGCACTTCAGATCTCTGTAAGTCAACAACTTGAGTACCAACAACACCTCTCTCACTATCCTGCTCATCCCCTGCTATTTCAGAAGCAACTTGTGCTTTAACAGTAGCACCCTGCACAGCAGGCTTCTGAACTATTTTAGGAACCCACACCTTTTTACCCTTCTGAACCTCCCCCTTCTTCACACACTTCTCAGCTACATGACCATAGCCTTTACATTTTCCACACATAACATTCATACATAACACACTGTGTTACTGTATCCCCCATTTCATCCAAAAATTTCACTTCATGCACCAATTCCTGGTTCATTTCCATCTCAACCATGACTCTTGCATAATCCAACAAATCCTTATTAGCAGTAGCTCTGTCAACTTTGATTGACCTACCCAACAACTAGAAATCTTCATCAAAACTAATTTTCCCCAAAATCTCAAGTCCAGCAAAGGAAACCTCACCCAAACAGGCACCTGACAAATCCGTTCAGGAATCAACGGCATACCAGGAACCCATCTTGTCATTACCACAGGTCTATTATCAAAAGTCACGGGTCCGGTATTCATAGCATTTTCCCTACCAGTAACTTCCTTAAATTTCACAAGAAAAACACCATTATTCAACCTAGCCACTTTCACAATACCAAATCGACCCCACAACCTCCTAGCAAAAGCATTCAATACAACATAAGGTGGTTTCCCCCCCATGATAAAACACACAATGGAGGCATCTCAATAATCAACCTCATCCTGAATATCCTCATATGAAATTTGAACACAATCAGTTGAATTAAACAAATTACCTGCCAGATTAAGACCTTCCTCACAAAAATCACCAAGTAAAGTCGATCTCCATGAGGTATCAACACCACTCTGCTCCACCCCTTCTCCACCGTCTCCAACAGCCGCTTCAGGCACCGGCGGCAAGGGAACAGCGACTACGGATAACCTGTGACCACCAGAACTCAACCCAGCCCCACTCTTTTGTTGAGGAGTAACCGCTGAATCCACCGCCACAGTTGCCCCCATCCCACTTTTCTTCCGGCGAGTCACCTTCAGCCACTCATTCACCTGCTCAGTCCCAACCCCTGCCACAATATTATCCCCTTCAATTCCATTCGAAAACAGCTCACCCACCGTAGACCCATCTGAACCTTCATAGCATTCAACCTCTCCCTCAGTCAAATCCTCCTCAATAAACACATTCTGAGATTCTTCCCGAATCACCTTCTTCGCACTAACTTGCTGTGATTTTATATGTGATTTTAAACCAGATATTTTGATTTTTTTTTCCCACTTTTAGCCATGGAAATAGCAAAAACCAGAAACCCACACACCGTTTTCAGATTTCGAGAAGGATTTTAGAGAGAGAGAATGCTAGAGAGAGAAACATGGTTTCAGCTTTTCACCGTTTGTCGGAAGTCTTTGATAATTGGTGATGGAATTTCCCCTTACAAATTTTCTACGGAATTTATTTCATCGCAAATTTGCGAGGGAAAATTCCGTCGCAAAGTTGGATTTTGTGATTGAATTTTCCCCCAACAAATTGCGACGGACTATATTCCGTCGGAAACTTTATTCCAAAATTCTTATAAAACAATTTGTGATGAACATTTCCGTCGGAATTTTGCATTATTTTTTTCATAAGACTGATTTTATCATAATTAGTACTTGTAAACCTGTATATACCATAATCATTTGCATTCTGTTGCGACGATCACATAAACTCTCAATAATATGATTTCAAGCATTTGAAATCCTATATATACCAAATGATATATAATAATAAATTATGTCTAACAAGTACTATAATGTACTACCCAGTGGTGGAGCCACGTTGGTGCACAGTGGTGCACGGGACCAACCATAGTTAGAAAATTATACTACATATATTTTATCTGCTATAAAAGAAACATATGTGAACTGATGGAGTAGTGGTAGATGTTGGATGATAAAAGCACTTTAACTTGGGTAATGGTCTTAGGATCAATTCCCAATAGAAACATTGATGTGTGTTTTATTTTTTTATTTCTCTTTTCTTTTTCTTTTTTTCTTGATTTTTAAAAACCTTAACCTTTTGTGTAGTTGATTTAGTAGTGTTTACAACTACTTTGTATACAGTATATTTTTACGGAGTAAAATTTTGTGCCTTCTTTTTTTGCTTTTTTTTTATTCAAAACTATTCACCCACTTTATACTTAATTAATAACATTTCACTCCATAATACTCATGATTAAATTAAAGTTTTATTTTTTTTTGTTTTTTTTTTTTTTTAAGGTTCATCTTTGATGGAGTGGTCCAACTACATCGCACAAGGCCCCAACATACATATGACCCTCAAAGTTTAGATTTTCTTTAATATTATTACCTATAAAATATAATAACATCTAATATAAGGGCCTAATTTGTTTTTTTTTTAAGAACAGAGCCCCTAACATTTTTGCCACGGCACTCCAACCTAGTTGGTTCAGTCCTTCAGCAGAAGCTTAGGTTGTATATTGTGCTTGTGATCAATAAACTTTTCTTACTTCAATTCTCAAAAAAAATATATATAGGAAATAGTTGTTGTATTATTAATTTGTTCATTTAAATTTAATAATTTCAAATTTTTTAAGTACTATTTGATTGTATTATAGATTTTTGTATCTTATTTGTTTTTGTAATATAATTTTTAATTTTTAAAATCAATTATCAATGCAACTATACTCGAAAAAAAATTGTACCGATTAAGAATTGATAGTGACCCACCATATCGGAAATGCTGGCTCCGCCACTAGTACTACCATAACAAGTTTAAGAATAATAATAATAGCATACAACGAACCATGCGATCATACAATATATCCTACACATGCAAGTTAAATAAACTAGGGTGCCTTTTGACCTGCGTCACTACCCGAGTCATCTCTAGGGTCCCTAAGATTACTTTGGAAAGGAGAACAATTGTCAGTGTCGAATCCATGAATCCGACTCATCATCTACTCCATATGCTCTCTATTTCTCTTCTCCATTGAAGCTATCTTCGCCTGCACCTCAGCTCGCATCTCAATCTCAATCCTGACCTCCTGCCGCAACTCCTGACGCATTTGGGTCCTCACATCCACCCGCATCTCTCTACACTCTTGTTAAAATGATCTTGCATTTGAGAAATAACAAAGGGCGTGTACTATTGTGACGATCCATATCGCCTCGACGACCCGTAGTATAGCTCAGCACCACTACCAAGACCCTTGGCGCAAACTTTCTTGCTGCACCCACCAGCTGCCTCCTACTACATCTCATTTGGCGTCTTCGGAGTTGGATGTATGATATGTTGAATAGGTACTCTACTAATCATGCTTTCCAAGGAGTTGATGAATTCCTTCAATATTGTAAAGATCATCCACAGAATTCTAACCCAAATGAAGTTAGGTGTCCTTGTGTAAAGTGCAAGAATTTACGTATACTTGATCCAGATACGGTTAAACTGCATTTGTATCACAAGGGCTTTACACCGAATTACTATGAGTGGATGAACCATGGAGAATTGTTCCCTGACTCCTCCGAAGGGAAATCCAATTAATACCTTGAAATGGTTTTGGATGCTCTAGGACATAACGGGGTTATCAACAGCCCCAAGATGTAAAGGAGGAACCTAATGCTCAAGCGAAGCAGTTCCTTGATATGCTTAAGGCTTCTGAGCAACCTTGGGTTGAAGGGAGTTCAATTTCTAGGTTGGAGATGACCTTTAAAATTACTAGCTTGAAATGCGAGTACAATTTGCCACATAGGTGTGTCGAAGCTATTGCTTCTTTGTTGAGTGAATCGGCTCCTAAGAATACCTATATAGGCGAGACATTCTACGAGGTGAAGAAGATTGTTCAGGGGTTGGAGATGTGTGTGCAAAAAATTGATGCATGCCTGAGAGGTTGCATGTTGTTTTGGAAAGAGGGTGCCAATGCTTCTACGTGTACGGTGTGTGGTAACAACCGATACAAGAAGATTTCTAAAGGGAACGATGTGCCTTTGAATATTCTCACTTACCTCGTGATCACTCCTAGATTGCAATAAACGTTTGCAACGAACGACGTTGTAGAGGAAATGGCATGGCATGCAAAGAATCCTCGACTGCAAGGCACAATGGCACACCCTAGCAACAGTGAAGCATGGAAACAATTGGATAGATGCTCTAATGAATTTGTATCTGAACATCGTAACGAATATCGAGGACGTCTCGGGAAAAGGAAAGGTGGCAGCCAACTGCAAAGCCAAGAAAATTGTGGTATGTAAAACATGTCCATGCTATTTAAATTTGTAAGGTTGTAGAAGTAGCCATTTTGTGGGATTTTGAGCCCAAAACAATTTTAAGTTGACATTTAACTTAATTTAAGAGCATAGACACTTGTAATTATGCTATATAGGAATGTTTAAGGTAGTTACAAATTTAAGATTGGAGAAAGTAATGAATTGGGCATTGACACTTGTAAATATACCTAAATGAAGAGAAGCTAATGAATTCGGCATAGTAGTAGCCATTTTAAGTGAATTTTGAGCCATTTTGAGTAAATTTGAGCCCAAAACAGTTTTAAGTTGACATTAAACTTAATTTAAGGATATATACACTTGTAATATGCTATATAGCAATGTTTAAGGTAGTTATAAGTTTAAATGAAGAGAAGTTAATGAATTGGGCATAATAGTAGCCATTTTGAGTGATTTTGAGCCCAAAATAGTTTTAAGTTGACATTTAACTTAATTTAAGGACATAGACACTTGTAAATATGCTATATAAGATTGTTGTAGGTAGTTATAAGTTTAAACGAAAGGAAACTAATGAATTGGTCATAGTAGTAGCCATTTTTAGTGACTTTTGAGCCATTTGAGTGATTTTGAGCCCAAAACACTTGTAAGTTGACATTTCAATTAATTAAAAAATATTGACACTTCTAAATATGCAGTAAATGAATGTTTAAGGTACTTATAAGCTCAAATGAAGTGGAAGTAATGAAATGGGCATAGTAGTAGCTATTTTGAGGTCTTATGAGCCATTTTGAGTGATTTTGAGCCCAAAACACTTTTCAGTTGACATTTAACTTAATTTAAGGACATGGACACTTGTAAATTTGCTATGTAGGAATGTTTTAGGTAGTTATAAGTTTAAATGAAGAGAAATTAATAAATTGGTCATAGTAGTTGCCGTTTTTAGTGATTTTGGAGCCATTTTGACTAATTTTGAGCCCAACACACTTGTAAGTTGACATTTTAATTAATTAAAAAATATACACTTCTAAATATGCAGTATATGAATGTTTAAGGTACTTATAAGCTTCAATGAAGAGAAAATAATGAAATGGGCATAGTAGTAGCCATTTTGAGGTTTTAAAGGACATTTTGAGTGATTTGGAGCCCAAAATTGGTGTAAGTTGAAATTTAACTTAATTTAAGGACATAGGCACTTGTAAAATGTTATGTTGGAATGTTGTAGGTAGTTATAAGTTTAAATGGTGAGAAACTAATGAATTGGGCATAGTAGTAGCCATTGTTAGTGATTTTTGAGCCATATTAAGTGAATTTGAGCCCAAAACACTTGTAAGTTGACATTTCAATTAATTAAAACCAATAGACACCTCTTATTATGCAGTAGATGAATGTTTAAGGTACTTATAAGCTTAAAAGAAGAGAAAGTAATGAAATGGACATAGTATTAGCCATTTTGAGGTATTTTGAGCCATTTTGTGTGATTTTGAGCCCAAAACACTTGTAAGTTGACATTTAACTTAATTTAAGGACATAGATACTTGTAAATATGCTATATAGGAATGTTTTAAATGAAGAGAAACTGTTGAATTGGGCACAATAGTAGCCATTTTTTGTGATTTTTGAGCCATTTTCGATGAATTTCAGCACAAAATACTTGTAAGTTTACATTTCAATTAAATTCAAAGCATAGACACCTCTAAATATGTAATATATGAATGTTTAAGGTATTTTTAAGCTTAAATGAAGACAAGATAATGAAATGGGCATAGTAGTAGCCATTTTGAGGTTTATAAGACATTTTGAGTGATTTTGAGCCCAAAATAGGTGTAAGTTGAAATTTAACTTAATTTAAGGACATAGGCACTTGTAAATATGCTATATTGGAATGTTGTAGGTAGTTATAAGTTTAAATGATGAGAAACTAATGAATTGGGCATAGTAGTAGCCATTTTTAGTGATTTTTGAGCCATATTGAGTAATATTGAGCACAAAACACTTGTAAGTTGACAATTCAATTAATTAAAAAACATAGACACTTCTAAATATGCAGTATATGAAGGTTTAAGGTACTTATAAGCTCAAATGAAGAGAAAGTAATGAAATGGGTAATAGCCATTTTGAGTTATTATGAGCCATTTTTGGTGATTTTGAGCCCAAAACACTTGTAAGTTGACATCTAACTTAATTTAAGGACATAGACAATAAATATGCTATATAGGATTGTTGCAGGTAGTTATAAGTTTAAATGAAGAGAAACTAATCAATTGGTCATAGTAGTAGCCAATTTTAGTGACTTTTGAGCCATTTTGAGTGATTTTGAGTCCAAAACTCTTGTAAGTTGACATTTCAATTAATTAAAATTTATAGACAAAATATGCAGTAGATGAATGTTTAAGGTACTTATAAGCTCAAATGAAGGGAAAGTAATGAAATGGGCATAGTAGTAGCCATTTTGAGGTCTTAAGAGCCATTTTGAGTGATTTTGAGCCCAAAATACTTTTAGGTTGACATTCAACTTAATTTAAGGACATAGACACTCGTAAATATGCTATGTAGGAATGTTGTTAGTTATAAGTTTAAATGAAGAAAAACTAATGAATTGGGCATAGCAGTATACATTTTTAGTGATTTTGGAGACATTTTGAATGATTTTGAGCCCAAAACAATTATAGGTATACATTTCAATTAATTATAAAACATAGACACCTCTAAATATGCAATATATGAATGTTTAAGGTATTTCTAAGCTTAAATGAAGAGAAAATAATGAAATGGGCATAGTAGTTCTCATTTTGAGGTATTTTGAGTGATTTTGTACCCAAAACACTTGTAAGTTGACATTTAACTTAATTTAAGGACATAGACACTTGTAAATATGTTATATAGGAATGTTGTACGCAGTTATAAGTTTAAATGAAGAGAAACTATTGAATTGGGCATAGTAGTAGTTCCATTTTTAGTGATTTTTGTGCCATTTTAAGTGATTTTTAGCCCAAAACACTTGTAAATTGACATTTCAATCAGTTAAAAAATATAGACACTTCTAAAATGTAATTTTAAGCTTAAATGGAGAGAAAATAATGAAATAGGCATAGTAATAGCCATTTTGAGGTATTTTGAGCCATTTTTAGTGATTTTGAGCCCAAAACACTTGTAAGTTTACATTTAACTTAATTTAAGGACATATACACTTGTAAATATGCCATATAGGAACGCTGTCAGTAGTTATAAGTTCAAATGAAGAGAAGCTAATAAATTTGGCATAGTAGTAGCCATTTTGAGGTGTATTTAAAGTATTTTGAGCAAAAAACACTTGTAACTTGTCATTTGATTTAATTTAAAGCCTTAGAATGTTATAACTATGCTTTATAGGAATGTTTGAGTTATTTAGAAGTTTTAATGAATTGAAACTATTGTAACTTCTAAAATAAAGTCATGAAAAAAAAAAACTTTCAAATACAAATTCATATAAGAACAAACTCATATACTCAATAATAATAATTCAAATACAATTCATCAGTAAGAATGTATATGGCCCCACAATGCCTCTAAATAGGTAAGGTAAGAGGCTAATTTCATTTCATTTTATACTTATGAATACAAAACAACCTACTATATTTCCACAACCACAGCAACAACAACAACAACAATTTTTTACTGTAAAATGATATAACTTGAAGTTTCAAAAATAGGTTTTTAAGCTTTAATGGTTTAGCAATATCTAATTTAGTGAAAAAGATATTGATTAAAGAAGTAATTTTTGTGTTTAATGAAAAACAAATTGATTAAACACAAACACTTTGAAACTCCGTTTCATTCTTTCATCCTTCTTCAACAATGGTTGAAACCTCAATCATGAACCCAGACGAACCTTTCAAATTCAACTAAATTCAACAATTTGAATCAAACCCCATCAACTAAACTCATTGAATTCAACAAGTTGAATTAAACCCCATCAACTACTCATTGATTTCTTCAACAAATTAAATCTAGAAGGTCTACAATTGGTAGAATCTCCAAATGGTTCTCTCGATTGCGGATTGCGGTTAGGGCCTGAGCAAAGGTTCGGTCTGGACCTGAAACCAAATCGAACTGGACCTGAATTTGGACCGGACCGCCGATTCTGGTCCAGGTCCAAAAAAATTTGGGGTGCCGGTCTTCCGGTCCGGTCCAAAACCGGGGTTTTCAAATCCGGACCGGCAGACCGGTATATTTATTAAAAATATTTTTTTTCAAAAATAAATAACTAAAACTTGTAAAGTTGTAATGTAGTTGGAAGTATTTGAGTACTTTGATGATTGTAATCGTTACTAATTAGATTGTATGTCGTTAATTTGGATCCTATGTTATTACGTTTGAAGTCTAAGTCTCTAAGATAAGTAACAACATGTCCAACCGGTCTACCAGGTTTTTTATTAAAATTTTCAATTGAAAGAGCAAAAAAAAATATAAAACAGGTCTAACAAGTGCGGACCGGAATTGGTCTGGTCAAGGTCCAAATTTTTTTTAGATTCCAGTCCGTCGGTCCAGCCGGTCCCGGTCCTGTTCTAGACCAATGCTCAGCCCTAGTTGCGGTATGCACGACACCTAAACTTGAACTTGTCGAAAGTCTTTCCTCGAACACAAGTAATTCACAGTTCATTATTAGTTTAAACTCATTATGTCAATGTTGTTTGTTATAATTAGATGTTGTTCTTTGAGATGAGCTTTGGTAAATTACATTATTTTCTTTATTTAATTTTTGCAAACTATTATAAAATGGCAATCATCTACTATATACATACACAAAAGACTGGAACGAAACGAATGCGAGGAGTCAACAAACTAAATGAACTAATAGGCACCAACAACTTTAAGAAACGAAACCAACTACCTATCTATCTGATCATCAATAACTCAAGTCGAGGAACTGCTGCCAATAGAATCCAAATATATAAATAGTAGCAGTACTCAAAGAATTCGAACACCAAAAAAAATCGAATGATTTTTTAAATCTTCGATGATCAGCAACAATGTTCATGTATATGCTTCAAATACGTTGAAAAAAGGAAACACGGTAAATAAACTGTCTAATATTCATATATATGCTTCAGCGAATCCTTAAGCTTCTAATAAGCGCCCGGTTCACGAGGTTTTACCAACAAAATCTTTGATCCTGGCTCAGGGTTTTGAAACAACAACTTCTCCGAATCAATCCGAAACAGCAATACGATGATCAAAACCAACTCAAAGAGAATTAAGCCAAAATTTTCAACAAACTAATAATCTTTGAACATCAATCTGAACCAAATCGGAGAGAAATTCTTCAGCAAAAAAAATACCGACCATTACCAAAATGTAAAATACCTAATTATTCAGAAATTGAGATAGCAATTCTTCAAGAACAAAAACTTGAACCAAATCAACATTCAACAATCAACAAACATCTAATCAAAAACATCAACAATCAGAAGAAAAAAACGAAAACTAATTTAATTCATCAACATTCAACAGCATCTAATCAAAAATATCAACAAACACAATATAAAACATGAACAATAACAACATAATCGAAATTTAAATAGATAATAATAATAATAATAACAAAAAATAAAATACCTAAAGAACAAAGGAGGAGGAAGAGGCAGAAGGAGGAGGCAGAAGACGATGAAGACCGACGAAGAAGAGGAAGGAAGACCTGGTAACGGAGACAACTGACGAGGAGAGTGGACGGCTGTTTGAAGGTCGCCGGTGCTACACGGCCACGGCAGGAGAAGAAGAAAATTGCGACGGCGACAGAAGAAGACAAAAAAGACAGAAGGGAGATCGCCGGTGTGAAGGACAGGGCGCCGGCGTCAATAGTGATCGGCCGTCGATTTGATGTTTGTGAAAGTGTTTGAGAGTTGAGAGTTGTTGTGGCCTGTGGGTTAAGGTTTGAGAGAATGTTTATACTTTATAATGCATTACTACCTCCGTTAACTTTAGGTTGCACAAACTCCCTACATTTTTTTTTTAAGGATGTTTAGCAAATTGTAAGAGCATGTGATTAAATATAAAGAAGAGAAAAAAAATGATTAAGGAAAAGTAAACTGAGGGTGATAGGGATGGTATGGATTATACTCTGATCGGATTATTTAAACGGAGTTGGAAACATATCTTTTCGTAGTGGAGTCAGAGTGGATTTTTTCCCTCGGATTTTAGCTGAGGCAGTCGGAGCGGAGTGATTGTCATCTCTAATAATGAGTTAATAACCATTTAGTAGCAGTCATGTATGTGTAATTAGTTACATTAACATATAAATTATAGTAGTATTAGTTTAGTAGAAATAATGATAATGATAATAAAATAAATGAAAATACTTATTATTATACGTAATAAGTAGAGAAATAAAAGGCGGAGTCAGAGTCGGAGGTCCGGCAGAGACGATTGATTGTCGAATACCTGGGATTATTTTTAGCATCCGACTCCAACTTAAACTCGGAGTCGGATTTTTTTGGCGAAGTCGGGGGAGGATTTTTTCCTCGGGTCGAAGCGGAGTAGGGTCGGACTCGGCCTGAACTGCCATCTCTAGAGGGTGGACCACCCAAAAGTTGGAGCCATTTTTTTAGGGGGGAAAACTTTCCCCACAAAACATTAATTCTTAAACCATTTCCCTCTATATTTTAGGGAAATTCATATCTAAACCTTTCAAATGTATCCACAAATACTACCCTATATATACACTTCCCAACTCATTTATAATCCAAAGTTGCAGCTTGCAAAAAAAAAAAAAAAAAAAAAAAAAAAAAAAAAAAAAAAAAAAAAAAAAAAAAAAAAAAAAAAAAAAAAAAAAAAAAAAAAAAAAAACCCCCANGAGGAGGAGAAGGAAATAATTACAGCCAAATTACATGGCAAAATCACCCCAAAAAAATCAAAGCAACTAAGTTAGCCTTCTTCATAAACTCCTCCAGCAGCACTCAACAGTAGTTCTTCATTTTCCTTCATCAGTTGTGACATAGCCTTTACATTCAACCCCAAAACGTAGCAATCCTGATAAGTTGATATTTTATATGTATTTTACCCCCGATCCCGAGTGATTTTTAACTCTAATACGGCTCTTTTGAGCTATTTCTACTAACTTTTGCTATTTCGAGTGTTTGTTGTGCTTTTTATTAGATTTTACAGGAATCGATGATTTATCGTTGTTTTCCGAGCCTTTTGAAACACTTGAAGAAGTTAGTGAAGAGTTGAAGTCATTTGGGAAGCTAAACCGAAGACTAGAAGTGTTAAAACGAAGAATTAAAGAGGAAATTAAGGAAGAACGAACAAAAACCGAAAACGAAGCAAAACAAGCCACTCGCCCGGGTCGAGGCTGTGCGCCCGGGTGAGGGCTGCACGCCCGGACCCTCCGGGCGGGTGGCTCTGAAGGCCCAAATCACGCGTTTTTCCCTTGTTTAGCCTAAGTACTTAAGTGTTTTTGCTCCTAATTAGTCATTGACGCCTTTTTTAGACTTTGGAATCCTAGTTTACTCTAAAATTCTCTCAAAGTGTAGAACTATATTTAATCGTTCAATCAATAATATTCAAGTTCTATTTTATTCTCTATTCTTGTTCTTAGTTATGTTTATTATTATCTTAAATTTATGGTCTTAGTTTTTATAGTTTTATGTTTAGATTTAATTTTCTTGATTGTTGTTAGTTTTGTTTAGTTTAATCATGTTTAGTATTTTAATTACTTTTATTGTTTTAGTTTCTGTTTCTTTAATTATGAGTAAGTAGTTCCTTTTCTAGGACTAGGGGATCCATGGACTAATTGGTGATGTTTTGCTCATAAATATTAGTTTAACTATTAATGTGCTTGAATTCTTATTGTCAATTACTATTGCTTTCAATTAAATACTGGCCAGGTTTAGTTGTTAGTTTGATATTGTTGAAATCGATGCCGAGAGGTAAGATTACCACAATTAGATCATAAGGACAATAGGCAAAACGAGTCTAAGTGAGCGAGAGCCATTAGAGGAGTTTTGAAGGGGACTAGATTCGAGAGAATTAGTGGACCTTAATTCAAGGAAATTGATAATCTAATTAATTATTTGTGTGCAATTCATTTGTTAATCTATGGTGAACCGATGTCCTAGACTTAGTCATAGATTTATTCCCTTAATCAACTTAGTTCTAGTTTTAGTTAGCGTTTGAGTCTTAATTCGACATTCAAAGGCCCTTTACACAGTTTAGACTTTTTAGAACTAATAGGTTTAATTGCTTCCCTGTGGATTCGATCCCTACTTCCCTAGCTATATTAGTTAGAGTGGTTAGGTTTATTTTTGATAGGTGTGCGATAGCCTCATCAAATCCCATTCAACTGCCACATCCACCCAAGTCCAACCTGCAAAAAGGAATTCAGGGAAGGCAAAAACATAATTCAATCAAGTAACAATAATGGCAAACATTGTAGATGAGGGTTGGTTCTCAATAGAACAGATTCTGCTTGAACAAGAAGAATTGGAACAAACACAGGGCACAAACAGATGACATTGTAAGAAGGTGCAAACCAGAACTATATCTTGAGGAAAGGAGGAAAATAGTTGACAACATACTTGCAATAGAAAAAGAAGATAATCTTCCATATGAAAGTCAGGCACAACTAGCAAGGGAAGTGGGGGTTCACAAATCAACAATAAGTAGACTTTACTCATATGTAAAGGAACAGAGGCAGAAAGGACAGTTAATTAATGTCAGATCCAACAAAACAGGTAAAGTTGGTAGAAAACCAAAGGAAATCGCTGATGATGTTTTGCAGTCAATACCATTACAATTCAGGACAACTTTAAGATCCTTTGCAAAACATTTGAATGTTTCTCATGTGTATGTGCACAAGCTTAAGAAAAGGGGTAGACTAAGAAGTCACACAAGCACAAATTCTCTCAGATTAACCCCTGACCACAAAATTGCAAGAATGAAGTGGGTTTTATCGCACATCATTCCTGGAACACCAACCCAAAAAGCAACATTTCATGATATGCAATTAACCCTACACACAGATGAGAAGTGGTTCTTCTTGAACCCAGAAACAAGAAGGTTTTATTTGTTGCCAAAGGAGGATGATCCCTACAGATGTGAAGTGTCAAAAAGGTACAAAATCAAGGCGATGTTTATGGCTATCATTGGGAGACTCTTGTTTGATGAATCAAGAAGAATGGTTCACAGTGGGAAATATAGAATATGGCTTTTCATTTACTACAAACAACAGCAAAAATAGTGCTGCAAGAACTTAGGAAATAAAGGCACATCAAAATGTCACAAGAGATGTAGTCAGAGAGATGTTGCTGAAGAACATTATACCATGTGTTAAAGAAAATTGGCCACATGAAATGCTTGGAAAAGAACTTTGCATTCAATGGGATAATGCTAGGCCTCATCAAATTCCATTTGATAATGAATGGATGCAAGCAAGCAACAAAGGGAGATGGATGGAATAATAATATGGTTTTCCAGCCGGCTCAATCACCTGACCTGAATGTCCTAGACCTAGGTTTATTCAACTCAATCCAATCAATTCAGTACCAACATTTTTCAACAACAATTGAGAAACTCATTGCTCATGTCAATCATGCATATCAGACACTTGATCCTATTATAAACAAGTACACTTGGCTTACATTGCAATCATCTATGATTGACATTTTATCAGTAAAAGGAGGGAATAACTACAAAATAGATCATATGGGTAAGAGGGGATTGGATGAGTTGGGACTTCTCCCATATAACTTAGAAGTTGATTAGAAAGTTGTTGAAGAAGCTATGCAATACTAAAATGACAGATTCAGGCAAACAACAAGGGAAAGATAGGCAGAAGTTGATAACCAACTACATATTGATGCTGACTGAAAACCAAAGGAGCTACAGAACACATCATGACTGCCACATGTAACCTCAACAACTTCAATGGAATAATGAAGCAATCAAGTTATATGTATTTTGAGTGACTGATTTTGTGTAGGTTTGTAAATATGTATGTCTGCAACTGACTTTTGAATAGGCAGTCATGATAACAATCAATGTGTGTATGAGCTTGAAATAAAAATGACAAAAATCATGAAATGGTATTTTGAAGAAGAGTATTTGTTCAATGTGTATTTGTCAATCCATCAGAGATAGTATATATGATCATTAAGACCAATCATGAGAGTGATTCATCTCAACTGAACTGTTGAAAACAGAACAAGAGCATCACAACTCATGATTGGCTTTTACATGAGTCCCTTCATCATTTGGAAGTTAGACAAATTTGCATATAAGTGACAAAAATGGAGACTCAAAACTAGGGGTGAAACAAAATCGGAATAAAACCGAAAACTGAACCAAACCAATCCAATTTAAAAATTTGGATTGGATTATTTTTTATTTGGTGCGATTTGGACTGCAATTTTTTTATAATTTGGACTTCGGTTTGGATTCGGTTTCCCCTATTCGGTCCTCGGTTTAAGACCGAACACCGAAATATTAGAACTACTAAGCCCAATGTTTGTTAGGCCCAAAACTCCTAAACCCTAATTCCTTTCTTCCAGCTTTCCTTCGGTCCTTCCTAATTCCTAAACACCTTTCCTGAGTTTCCTCTTCTTCTTCAAAATCCTACTAAGTGTCGGCGATTATATCAAGCAGATCTGTCGATTGATTTGAAGAAGCATCACAAGCCATCAACAAATTCGCTTATTGGACTATTAAGTCTCTTCGTGTGCCTACTGATATTTTCTTTCAGGTAATTTTTTTATTTAATTTTATTATTTTGGTCATGTGTTGTAATTTTGGTTAACACATGATGCACAAAAAGGAGAATCAACAGTTTTTCCATTGCTTTTGAACTTTCGTTTTTTTTTCATACTGTTTTTTTCACAATAGTACATTATAATTTATAACATAAAACAGCTCTCTTCAGCTGTAATTTTCCTTTTCCTTTTTTTTTCCTTTTCTTTTCTTGTTGTGGTTATACTAATTTACATATTACAACTTGCACCACCTACACCTATCTCCACATTAAACAACTAAATTCAATTCATAAAAGAAAATTAAAAAAAAGGGCAAAATTAGATGTTTAAGGTAATTACGGAGTATTATATTGTTTAAGGTAAATTGTGTAGTGAATTAGTGATGTTTAAGGGCAAAAAAAAGGGCAGCTAACACCATTTGCTTCTTGCTACTTGACTCCATACGGAGTATGGAGCATTGTCATTTTGGTAATTACGGAGTATTATATTGTTTAAGGTAAATTGTGTAGTGAATTAGTGATATTTATTGATTTGGTGAAATTTGATAGTTTATAGCTCTGAAAATAATATGTTTAATTGTGTTATATAATGTAATATAACTATATTTTCATCATTTGAACACTTTTAGAAACTATTGGAATGAATCCTTGTAGTATAAAATAATTGGACTAGAATTCAAATGAGGAATTATCTATATATAAGAACATATTTTCATAAAAAATTTGTGATTTTTGAAAAGTTCGCCAGTGACTGAATTTGAATGACTCTTTTGCCAGCGAAAGTTGCCTTCTGCTGGATTCCAAGTTGAGGTTGTCCTTGTTGTCCTTCTGCTGTATTATTGTTGTATTACTGTTGTTATTAAGCCAATTCAGGTAATATTTGCGATTACAAATGGCATAAACAAGGGCTTTCAGCCATGTTGTGCCTGCTTTTCGGGCACTAGTGCCTGATCAACATTGTTGGAGTGTTACTTTTGTTGTTTTAGTTATGTGGAATTTTTGTTCTGATAATTCACTTGTTTTTTGTTAGATGTCATCCAACATAGGTGATCCTGAAAGAAAGGAGCAATCTGTTTCACAACAGGAGGATCCAGATGTGGAAGAAGTACCATCTCCATCCATTAGCAATGGCAAGACGAAAAGAAAGAGGATGAAAGATCGCTCAGAAGTTTGGGAGCATTTTTTGAAGAAGGAAACTCCTAGCGGACTAAGAGCTGTATGCAAGTACTACAGTATGGAGTATAGGTGCAATCCTAAGAAGAATGGTACTAGTCCTTTGTGGGCTCACCTTAATAGATGTCGTAAGTATCCCTACAACACTCCTAAAGATTCAAAGCAAACTCTTCTTTCTTTTAAGGGTGGTAAAGTAGTAGAAGATGGTACAAGTGGTTTAACTTATCATAAATATGATCATGGTAGTATTAGGAAAGCTTTATCTTATATGGTTATTGTTGATGAGCTACCTTTTAAATTTGTTGAGGGACAAGGGTTTAGACATTTCTGTGGTGTAATTGAGCCTAGATTTCATGTTCCTTCAAGAATCACAGTAGCAAAAGACTGTTATGAAACTTATTTAACTGAAAAAAGAAAGCTGAAAAATGTTTTAAAGTGTTGTAGCTCAAGGGTTTCTTTAACCACTGACACATGGACCTCAATTCAGCAAATTAACTACATGTGCCTAACTGTTCACTTTATTAATAATGATTGGAAATTGCAAAAAAGAATTGTAAATTTTTGTCCTATTTCAAGTCATAAAGGTGAGGAAGTAGGGAAAGAGGTTGAAAAGTGTTTACTTGATTGGGGACTTGAGAGAATATTTTGTATAACTGTTGACAATGCTAGCTCAAATGACACTGCAATAGGCTATTTGCGTAGAAAAATTAATGGTTGGAAATCTGGGGTTCTTAAGGGGAAGTTCCTTCACATGCGTTGTGTTGCGCATATAATCAATTTGGTGGTTTCTGATGGTTTGAAAATTGTTAGTGAGTCTATTACTCGTGTTAGGCAAGCTGTGAGATTCATCAAACAATCTCCTGCTAGGTTGCTAAAGTTTAAAAAATGTGTTTCAGAAGAGAAAATCAATTCAAAAAAGTTGTTGTGCCTTGATGTGCCTTCTAGATGGAACTCCACCTATTTGATGCTAAGTGTTGCCATTGAACTTGAGGGTGCTTTTGAGAGATATAGTGAGGAAGACCCTCACTATGTGCTTGAGTTATATGAAAGGGAAGGGAAGGGTCACCCTAATTTTGATGATTGGAGTAATGTCAAAAGGTTTTCTGAATTTTTAGGTGCATTTTATGATCTTACCTTGCGTGTATCTGCTTCTTTGCATGTGACCTCCAATTTATTCTTTCATGAGTTAGTGAATGTTGCTCTATTGTTGAAAGATTTAACTTCAAATGAAGATTTAGATATGGGTCTTATGGCTGAAAATATGAAAGGAAAATATGAGAAATATTGGGGTGACCCGGAGAAGATGAATATGCTCATTTTTATTGCTGTTGTACTTGATCCTCGCTATAAGCTTGATTATGTTGAATGGATGATTTCTGAAATTTATGAATCCAAAGTTGCAACTAGCTTGGTAAATAATTTGAAAGAGGCTTTGAATGCTTTGTATGAGGAGTATCGTGTTGCTTTGGCACCTGATGTGATGAGGGAGGAGGTGTCATCAAGTAAGGATTCAACACAATTTTCTCCCAAACACAAAAAAATTGAGCTTTTAAAGTCTAGATATAAAAAACACAAGTGTGAAAAAGATGGAGATGCTAAGATTGAGTTGGACAAGTATTTGGAGGAGGACACGGAGGATGATAATGATGATTTTGATATTTTGGGGTGGTGGAGGTTCAATAGTGCAAGGTATCCTACAATGGCGAGTATGGCACGAGATGTGCTTGCTGTCCCTATTTCGACAGTAGCTTCAGAGAGTGCATTCAGCACTGGTGGTAGGTTCCTTGATGCTTTTAGGAGCTCCTTAAGTGCAAAGGTCGTTGAAGGTCTTGTTTGTGCTCAAAATTGGCTCCGTTGTTCTCCATTTCCGAATATTGAAGAATGCTTAGAGGAAGTTGAGCGTCTTGAAGAAGGTAATGTAAAAGAGCATTAATCACCCTACATTCATTTTTATATCTACACATAAATATATAATTTTTTAACTTATTTGTTTGTGTTATGCTAGACTTGGGTAACATGAAAATTGGTGAAGATATCGATCAAGTCTATGTGGATTGATGATGTTGTTCTTCTGCAATATTGAGAAAGAATGCTGATGTTTTCTGTCTTATGTTGTTGTAGTGTTGTTTGTGCCTTATCCTGCTATTTGAAGACTTCATTATATATTTATGTCCAAGAGTGTAATAAGTGATGTAACTCAATATCTATTTTCAATTTGGTTTTAAGACTTTAATATTATTATTAGTTATTATGTCATGTGTCAACTATCTAAGTATGGCCAATTTGGTAGTATTAATGGCCTTGTAAGGTTTTAATCTTGTAATGACACTATCGTTTGAAATTGTGCCTCAGTGAGGTTGTAGGCTTGTAGTAATTGCAATTTGCAAATTGAACAATTGTTATGTTGTTTAAAAATTTCGGATTAGATTGGACCCAAAATTAAAAGACCGAATTATATTGGATTGGATTGGATTGGACTAACATGAAATATGGTTTGGACTGGTTCTCAAATTCAAAGACCGAAATATTTTGGTTTGGATTTGGATTGGGCAATAATTGATAAGTGTATTTTATTCTTATATTTTACCCCCTTTTCTAGTTTATTTTGACTCTAACCTATGCTCTTCGGAGCTATTTTGGCTAACATTTGGTTGTATGGAGTTGTTTGTGCTTGTTAGTGACTTTTTGCCGGATTTCGGTGTTTTTGCATTGATTCCGATGCAATCATATGAGTTACAACTAGATACTAGAAGCCATGGGTTAGAATTGAAGCAATCAGGAAGCTATGATGAAGCCTGAAGTAACTAGAAGACGAGCTAACTTGATTTAGGCGAAAAAGTCATTTCGCCCGGGTAGTCGGGCGGATTTCGCCCGGGCAGTCGGGCGGAATTTACTTAGCATTTTTCAAGAAGATAGGGGCGAAAATACTGATCGCGCCCGATCGGGCGGATTTCGCCCGGGCAGTCGGGCGGATTGCTTCCGAGGCCAAATCACTCGCTTTGTGAGCCCGATCGGGCGGATTTTGCCCGATTGGTCGGGCGGATTGTCCGGAGCCCGTTTTTTACTCCTTTTGACCCGAGCATTGTACTTTTTATATAAATAGTGTTTGTGTTAGCTCTTTTGAACACATCAGAGACTAGACTAGAAATTATTTTCTCTCATTAGGTTTTTTCATTCAGTTTCTCTCTAGAACTTACTTTTGTCAAAACTCAATCATTCATTCAATACAATTGCAATTTCAGGTTCTTCTTTATTTTCTTCTCTTGTTTTTATTAGTTTAATTATTTTCCTTAGTTTTAATTGTTAGTGTATTTTAATTTTAGACTGTTTTGTTTTAGTTTTGTTTCGTTATTTTTGATCTGTTATTTAGTTTAATTGTCGTAGTCATGTTTTTAGTTCCAGTACTTATGATCAAATTAGTTCCTTTAGTTTCTATTATGCGTGAGTAGTTCCCTTTCTAGGACTAGGGGATCCATGGTTTGATTTTGATGCTTTGTTCATAATTGTTAGTTTGGTTATTAATGTACTTGAATTCCTGTTGTCATTTTTTATTGCTTTCAGTTAAATACTGGCCAGGTTTAATTGTTAGTTTGATATTGTTGAAATCGATGCCGAGAGGGAAGATTACCACAATTAGATCATAAGGACAGTAGGCAAAACGAGTCTAAGTGAGCGAGAGCCATTAGAGGAGTTTTGAAGGGGACTAGATTCGAGAGAATTAGTGGACCTTAATTCAAGGAAATTGATAATCTAATTAATTAATTATGTGCAATTCATTTGTTAATCTATGGTGAACCGATGTCCTAGACTTAGTCATAGATTTATTCCCTTAATCAACTTTGTCCTAGTTTTAGTTAGCGATTGAGTCTTAATTCGACATTCAAAGGCCCTTTACACAGTTTAGACTTTTTAGAACTAATAGGTTTAATTGCTTCCCTGTGGATTCGATCCCTGCTTCCCTAGCTATATTGGTTAGAGTGGTTAGGTTTATTTTTGATAGGTGTGCGATAGCCTCATCAATAATCCAAACCGTAGACCGAAGTTTCACCCCTACTCAAAACCTACCATCATATGGGACTCATCTTACTTAGTGTTGTGCATGAAGCTTTAAGTCACTGAATTGTAATGCACATATGAGGGCTGATCATCATTCATCAATCAACAACCAAGGGACAATTCAGACAACATAAACATATTGCTAGAACAATCAACACCAAATTCAAAAACAGGGAGGTAAACAAATGTTAGTTAATGAACAACATTGTAATGAACTTCAATCAAAAGTAAAAGCAACGTCAACAATCATAATTAACATCAAAATGAACAACATAACAATCAAGAACAGTACTCTCAAGTCAAACAAAAGTAACCACAACATAATGACATTAATACAGAAAACTCACAAAATAGTAACACCAATACAAGCAACAACAACAACAAAATCAATTGAGACATAAGTAACACCATGATAATGAAGCAGGATGCAACCAAGTGAAACATAAGTTATAAGAATATAATCAACAACATCCAAATCAATTGAAAATAAATCATGTTCAACATAAACACCTCGAACAGTATAAAAATGAAGTTAAAAAAGTGATCAATTGCAACATAATGAAGAAGAAAATGAACTGAAATACAATCAACAACAACAAAATGAACTGAAACATAAGTAACACCAATTTAATCAACAACAAGATGAATCCAGACATAAGTAATACCATGATAATCAACAACAACAAAATCAGTGAAACATCAACAACAACATGAATGAACCATAAGTAATAGCATAAGTCCCCCATAAGTAACACCATGATAATCAACACCAACAAAACTACTGAAACATAATGAATAAACAACAACATCAACACAAAAGCGCCAAAATCAACCACAGTTTAATAAACAATAAATTTAACTTCAACATAGAACAACAACATAATCACAAAAACAATATAGAGTATAAAGGATTTTTCCGACCATCCATCAGAACGCAGGGGAACCGGCACCACAAACTCTCTTTCCTTTGTCGTTGTCTTCATCGTCATAGGAGGAATGATGGGTTGCTGGGAGATCCAGAATAGGGGACTCATCAAAGGAATGGTTGGGGTCCTCAAAAGCTAGTGGCGGCTCATCATACGGCTCTACAGCGAGAGCCATTTCAGTACAGGTTTCACCACTTTTGGGGGACTCATCTTCAAGGGGACAAAGCTTAACACCATTTCTAGCCTTCCTCTTTAAAGACCTCCTAACAGGGAGGAGGTTTGCAGTAGGGTTTAAAACCCTACAAACGCCTTTACCCTTCAGATCTACAAAAGAAGGCTTTTTTCCTTTCAGATCTACATCATGAGCACCAATAGCTTTACCCAAAGCTTTAACAAGGTTACGATTAAGATGTTTCGCTGCTTCGCTGGAGTAGTAGGCCGACTTAGGGAACCTAGCTCCCTTCTCAATACCCTCGATCATCAAGAACAAATGCTGGATTTCTTTCTCATTTTGTGTTTCAAACAACGCTTTGTGTAATGGAGTTAGATCTGACGTGGTTTTTGATGTGTGGATCGAGAGTTTTGTCAAAGGGAGAGCTTTTTTTAGGGTTTGTAAAACTAAAGCAAGAAGACAGAGAAATAGGTGAGAGTAATTAAATGGGTGGTAGAAGAAATGAATGAAGATGAAACGCTTCATCTTAAAGAGACTTCTCCACAAACAATGCATTGATGGAGGTAGCTGGGAGATGGGATAAGAATTTGATGGGAGTAATTAGGTGTTAATCCAAAACTGTTAGCCTCAATCATCCATTAATCAGTAAGCTTTAGATGTTTGTTTACAAATAATGCAGGGGTATTTTGGTAAATTCACAGTAAAAAGTTTACCAAATAAGGAAAAAAAGTAAGTGTTGCAAATATTTGATAGCATCCCAAAATAGAAGGTGTTGCATCTATTTGTTGACGGAGGTAGTATTTTTTTTTTGGTTTTTGACGACAAAATATTTCCTAAGACAAATTCTTATATGTGACTAGCCACATTTTCAATTGAAAGTGTGTCCATATTACAATCTCAAAATGAAAAATTAAATCCCAATTTCTTTAAATCTCCAAACCTTCATTGCACTCCTCTCTCTCGTCTTTCTCTTCTCCATTTCCATTTCTAGAGATTTTAAACTGGTTAAATTTAATCAAGTTAAGAGTATAATTCTTCTATTAATAAAAATTCGTGTCGTTTCATTTATTACTTGAAAATGATATTCTATAATTTGTGGCAATGTCTTCAATTATTGTTGGAGCCTTAGAGTAGTGGTGATTGTGGTGGCATTGGTTTTAAATTTGTGATGACAAGATTGAACACTGTAGAAATAAGATAGGGAAGCCGAGAGTAGGAAAAAGAGCCGATAACAGAAGTGCAAAGAGATAGCCAACTGACGATGAGTTCATCGGACATTCGGGGAAAGAAATTAGTGACTTAGTATTTGATAACATCATTTTTTGATCTCCCCTTCAAATGAATTGCCTCTGATATGTTTGGTAAAATAGAATTTGCTAAGTATTTGACGTCAACATTTATAAAAAGTATACAATTTCAACAATGAGGGTTACTTTAAATAATAAGGGATTACTTAAAAAAGTATAGAGGTTATTTATTTAACTAATAAGGGTTACTTTATAAATATAAACATGTGAGGGTTATCCGATCAGTTGAATAATGATAATTACTTATTATCAATACAATAGTTACTCATGAAAATAACAAGGGTTACTTGTTATTAATACATGGGTTAGTTACTCGGTTGAATAATTAGGGTACTTATTATGAATATTTGGTTACTCATCTTAACGATGATAATGATTACTATTGTACTTATGATATATAGAGGGATTACTTATGTGAATAATGAGGGTTATTTATTATTAATAAATGGATTACTCATCTAAATAATGATATAAATAAATGGGTTACTCATCTAAACAATGAAGGTTACTTATTATCAATGTAGGGATCACTCATCTAAACAATGAGGTTTACTTAATATACATATAGAGGTTAATCAACGGGGGAAGGGGAGGGGGGGGGTGGGGGGGGGGGGGGAGGTTGAAAATTTAACATTAAAAAACCACATCAATATGGGTCTCTATTTGTAGAGAATTTAAAAAAAATGAATTTTGACATTTTTACTTTATATTTTAGACTTGTATATTTTGTAATATATGCATTTAAAAACGAAAATGTAATTTCTTTTCTCTTTCCTCTTATAATTGGCTGAGAATTTTAGAATATATGTTTACCGGAAAAAATGAGGAGCAAACTAGCAAAGTCCGTTAGATGCGTTGTGTAAGTAATGAACTTGGCCTCACCCTCAATTGAAGATAATTTAATATTGGAGATAATCAACAACAAGAGGATAATTATTCTAATCTTCAAACTATTTCATCTACATTCAATCAATAAATTAAATTATATATAAAAACTCCACTTGTGAGTTATCCCATATCGAAGAAGTATACGGGATGTTGAATTGGTTTATAAGCCTAGGAGTTACTTTTGCTGCGAATTGGTTTTAGGATGGTACCTCCTTGGGTTGGTTTGACTCTTCTCCTCCAAGTTTGTTCTGACACTCATGAAAATGACAACAAAAGCTACACATACATCAAGTGATGTCACTCTTTTATTGATTGTTTTATCCTTACTATCTTAAGTTTAAATTTTAAATTCAGAAGACAAATTTTCTTTGTCTATTATTACATACTACAATAAGTACTAGAAATTAATCATGAATTCGCTTTAATTTGATTATTGTACGTTCAAGGATAAGGATTGATAATGGTTCAAGGTTCATCATGCTTTTCCAAAAACGCCAAGTAAATCTAAAACAATACATGTACTCCCAGCTTTCCAAAACAAGCATTCCATTATTTAGACCTATTACTCGACCATGCAAAAAAAATCACACCCACAAAACAAACACCTTCTTCCCCTAGTATGGTCCGTCTATAACCTGTGCATTATGATTGATACTGTTGAATTTTTTGTTGGTAGTGCATGCTTACAGAATTTATTGCGCACACATGCAGGTGTCGTGACACTACCCCTTACCTTAACTAACCTCTCCCTAATAAAGCTACTACTTAGTCAATAGCATGAAATTTTTTACATAAAAATCGCCATTTTCAACCTCAAATGTCAGGGTTAAAGCTCTTACAATTAATATACATACTCATCAACGTAACACTACTTTGTTAATAACCTGAATACTTTGTTAATGAGTCCACACGGCATACTGACCTAAAACTTGGATACAAGTGTACAAGGCTTAGCGATTCACAAATTTTTTTAACATGGTATTGAGGAGAGAATTCCAACCTTGGACTACAAAACCTTGGGTTCCGGCTAGGGTGCAATGGTAGGTCAAGCTACGTCTTATATTTGAGACTCAGTTAAGCTAAATTGAATATACCTAACCTTAAATGAACATATAATCCTACTTTCGATATGAGATGAACTGAGTTGGGCTAAGCTAAATTAAAATTAATGAATTAAATAAATCAAGCTTGAATTGCATACAAAACTGTCTGAAATCATTACGGCTAATAATAGGGTCATAGTACCCTCTTTGTAGGTGTACTATTACTATATTATTCAAAGTTCATTCAAGAGATAAGTAGTAGTCAATTAGGTATGCATGTAATTCATGAAATAGAGAAAGAAAACATTATAGTAGGGGGAAATACAAGATGAACTAAAAGGGTGTTAGTAAAATTATAAGTGATCGAGTGGAGTACAAATGTATATATGTACATTCATATAAGTAGAGTAGACCGCGTGATCTGTAGTGCTTAATTCATATTGGTCTTCTTGTGATGAACAATCGCTTTCTTTCTCTTGATTTGTGAATGTTTGGCAGGGGTTTAACTTAACTAGCTTCATCCACTTGGTTCATGACTTTTTTGGTGTTTTGCATCTATTTTTGTGATTAGAAAAAAAAAGAGTTACGTGGTTTTGTTTTGTTAGTCAATTATAGTGGTAGTGCGTGGACGATAATGAAAACAAACACTTGGATACACTCTAGAGAATATAATTAGGGGTGTCGGATTGGGTTATAACCCGTTGGATTAACTAAATTGTTCTTGACCGAAACTGAAATAACTTGAACTGAAAGCGATTTGTAACCTCAAAATAACTTGAACAGAAAGTGACTAAAACTATTATTGATCGATAAATCAATGTATTGAACTGAATTGAAAATGACTCAAACTGAAATTTACTTGTATAAAAACCGAACTGAAGTTAAATTGAACTGAAATATCCCGAACTTGATTGGGTCAACCCTAACCTGCACCCCAACCTACATTAACACCTCTATAAATGAAATATCTCGAACTTGATTGGGTATTATACATTTATACTAATGTACTATACTCTCGGCTACATGTTCAATTCTTTTCGTTATTATTGTAATTAACTCTCTATGTTTATCATTTTATTAGGCTTAACTTTGATTATAATGAAAACAACACATACATGCAATGATGTACTTAATTTTTAATCTGTTGATCGCACTTAATTATACACCATCTACTTTTATATGAATATAATTAAAATAGTTTGAAAGTCCGACTTCTTCGTTGGTGAGAACACCACTTGTAAGTTATCCTAAACTTGTTTATACGCTGAAGAGTTACTCCTCCTATAACCAATATTAGAATAGGATTGAACTTATTTGAACTTATAAGTTAGGTGATTTGACTTTCCTCCTTAACTCCTTGCCGGGGACTTAGGGTCGTTCATGCCAATCTATCTTGATACGTGGTATTAAAATTTAACACTCATAGCTAGAAGACTTTTTTAAGGGTAAATATTCTAACAGGCCCAATATGGTCATTTAACACATTTACTAAAGTGAATACATAAGACAGATCTTATGTTCAAATGTGCCATCAGGCTATATTTGACCGTATTCTGATTGTCGGAAAAAAAAGAAAAATAAAAAAAATAAATGCCACCACCAATGCACTTCCACTGCCACTACACAACCACCACCATCCGCACTCTCTTCGCACATCACCACCCCCCTTTGCACCCTCTTTGCCTATGGGTTTTCGATATGAGTTTCGATTTGGGGTCTTTTTTTAATTTTTTGGTAGTGGTGGTGGTGGTCATCGCCACCTTCATTAGGTGTTAGTCGTCAAGATCCTGGGTCTGAGTTTTGAGGTGTAAAGGTGGTTTCGTGGTCATGAATGTGGAGTACGGAATCTAGGGTTTGGGTTTTGGGTGGGTTGAGTTTGTGGTTCGTGGTCGTCAGTGGTGGGGGTGGCACTTGGCGGTGGTTATGGTCGTGGGTTTTACGGTTCTAAGTTTTGGATGAGATGAAGTTGTGGTTCGTGGGTTATGGCCTAGTCTTGGTTCTTGTGTTGGCGTTGCCGATTGTGGGTGTGGCGGTTGTGTGCGAAAGGGTGCAGGTGGGTGGTGGTAAAAGTGTGCGAAGGTGGGTAGTGATGGCCAGAAATGCTATGGTGGTTGTGGTAAAAGTTAATTAGTATATGTATATATATTATTGAGTTTTCCACTTGTGCCATTTCAAATTAAAACTTCTATATAGTGCTCCTAAAGTTTATATATTAAATTACTAAGTCATGACCTTTTCGTGAAAAATGTCACAATTTTAATCTCAATTTGGTGGCTCATAGGCCTCTATTCATGACTCATACTCGTCTATTTTTCCTTAATATTAAAGAGTACTATGATCAATATGGTTCATACCTCAAATAATTTACGAGCATTTAATATTTATTTAACTACAAGGTCATGGCATAGTAATTAATTGAACTTTAGGAGTATAGTACCATGTGGAATTTTTAATTTGAGAGGGCACAACGTAGAAAACCCAATACTCCAGGGGTACAATCTAGAAAAACCCTATATTATTTGAATTGTATATATAGATGCAGATATTACCGTTAAAATTACTTGTATTTACAACTTTAACGTGTTAGCATCTAACAATTAGAAACCTATCAAAACACGTTTTTTAATACAGCTAGTGAAGGTGTTAAAACCATCTGTTAGTACTTAGTACACCATCTTATATTCTTATCCATGCAATAAGATTATAGGAGATAAATCTTTTATTAAATGTAAAGTTCCATGTGAATCCTACAATAGTTTGGTTTACAACTATTTTCCAATTTCCACACATAGGCATGTAGTTGAGACCATCGTTACACATAGGATTTTGTCCTTGTCTCTATATGTCGGGAAACCAGGAAATATGCAGCTCTGAGATTGGTCATTTGGATAATCTAGATAACAATTTGGACTTTTGAAGGAGGCCTTGATTTGCCATTAAAAATTGAAAGTCCACTAAATCGTCAATTACATATTACAAATTCACAACAGTATATAGCAAATTAATAAACAAAAACTTAAACTAATGGCATAGATTTAAAAGTAGGTTTTATAAAATATCTTGTCACCTTATACACGAGATTTTTGGACTTAAAGTTGGATGCTAATCTATTTTAACTTTGTAAGTTCTACCATACCTAACACAAAATGATATATTTTGGGAGGAGGGATGGATAGGTATATGAGATTTGAACACATGACCTTAGTTTTTTCTTATGTTGGTGCTAATGATAATCATGATATATTCTAAAAGAATAAATTAATTCAAAAACATAAATTGGTGGTCGATCCGTCAAACTCTTATAAAATTTCTTAAATTTGGCACATGCATTATATAAATTTCTATATTATTGTGTTCACCTTTAATATAACTTTAAAGTTCAATTCGACCACTAGCTAACAAGTTCAAACTTTTAAATAGTGGTTTTTGTTGTTTAATTTTGTAAGTAATATAATTGTGTTTTTTGACCACTAGCTAAAAAGGTTCACTCCATACACCAATGTAAGACAACAGGGAATAATGGCAAGCATTCACATCATCTAGGTTTAATTTTTCACTGCCTCATTAATTAGCCTATATATGTAACCCACTTTAAAATTCAAACATATGTTATTAAAGTTGATTACAAGATAATTTTTCCAGGAAATCTATTAAAATAAAATCGATAATTATGCATCTAATTTATTTGAACTTGTATAGTTTTATGATTAATTTATAATCTCCGCTTTAATTTTAATGATTAGGAAATACAATATCTACATTGTATCAATACAAGATTCTAAACTTCAGTCTTCACGAATATGATTAGTATTGTATTCATATCCGAAAAATAGATTAGATTCCATTAGGATTTACCAATTCGCTAATTATTATTATTATTATTATTATTATTATTATTATTATTATTATTATTATTATTATTATTATTATTATCCTAACCAATATTCAAAATTAGAGAATGTGACTAACTAATCATGAGCAATCCAACTTAATTAAACTAGCACAAGTTTTGCTTTGACATACTCCCTAAAATAAATAATGAGTCATGCATCAGATGGATCAGTTCATTATATATGCGATCTACATAGGATTTTGCACCAAAGTATAAGTAGTTTTCCATAAATATAGTACGTACATAAAAATACATAAGCAACATACATAAATACAAAATAAATAAATAAATAAATAAAAACATGCATGTAATAAAGCCACAAGCGGTGATAGTCTCTGATAGATGATTGAAATCATTACATCTTATAGAAGTATATGCAAATGCAATGGTGGTCCATATTTAATTTAATTAAATTTATTTCGAAACACACACACACTGCCTTAACGAGTTCTGTACACATTACTCACTTCTAGTTCACATACTGTAACCTGATTTCTGCATTTAGTTTTAATTTTAATTATTATTTGGCCACCACTCTTACCTATCCTCTAATTTTATCATAACTTAAAACCACTAGCTAGTCACATTGCCTAATTTAGTAAATCAATATAATGTCCGCTTTTGTCATATACTCGATCATTATGACAGTAAGAGTAGTTCATATGGTTAAAGCTTTTCTACTAATATTAAGAGATCATGAGATCGAATCTCAACTTTAGCACCAAAAAATATATGTGCTCAAAATATTATTATTCTTTTACAGATAATGTTAGGACTGCATATATATATGTATTATTTAGATAACCCCTTTATATGTACTGTTGTGCAATTACTAAATGGTAGATTTAAGGACAACGGCGAATAATTTCATAATTATAAGGTAATTTAAAAATTTTTACTTGAAAAAAAATAGGCATCATTATCTACCTTAGAAGTTGTTTGTAAAAAAAACCAATAAGGTAAGCAAAAATTCAGAATATTTTTTTTTTTTTAATTTTATCACAAAATTAATGTCCGAAATTTATCCCATAGGTTGAAAATACTAGCTCTGCTATTAGAACAGGACACTTAACATTTTTATAACAAGGAAGATTCTCAAGTGTCTAGGGGAGGAGAAACCTAAATTAAGGGTTTGTTTGGTAGGGTATTTATTTAAAACCTTTTACATTGTAAAATTTATATTCGTTAAACAACCATCAAAGTTCTATCGATCAAACACATAATTGTATTTCATCTATTTTAGTCAAAGTAATTATATTATTTTTCAAAAATTAAATTATAGCAAATAATTGTTTTTTTTACAATATTTTCACAATAACTCCATAATATGATTGTAAAAATGTATAATAATTAGAAATAATCTATAAAAAAAACCATGAAAGCGTCTTTTTATTATATATAATGAAATAATGATTGCAAAATAATTAATATTACTATATGAGCTCCATCATTAATATAACTAGATTTTTAACATATATAAATTTTGGTTGCCGTTTCTCAAACGGCCAGGCCACCTTAGAATTTTCATCAATTATAAGGGAAAATGTTTTCCTTTCAAGTGTGATGAAAAATGTTTTCTTTCCTATCTTGGGGAAAAAATGTTTTCAATATGGTGGAAAATGGTTTTCCACCCCAAGTTTTACATTTTAATATTTTACTCAAAATCGAACAATGTAAAATGGAAAACAGTTTAAAGAAAAACGCTTTACACTCTACCAAACGGACCTAAAGCATCCTTACACTTGGGTCAAAATGCATGGTGAGATAGAGAAATGCTAAATCAGTGACAATGTGAAACCAAAACCTAAAAAATATTTACCCCAAGATGGCAAAGAAATCTGAAGCCTAATTAGCTTCTTGATTGAAAGATGCAATGGATAGAGACAGAGGACTAACTAAGTAACTAGCTATAAAATCAAAGAAAAACTAGAAATCTTATGACTTTCATACCATGCTCATAAATGTGACATAAAGACACTGTTTTTCTCGTCTTATTTTTACTTATTTTCAGCAAAAGTAAGTTCTCACATCAGCAAAAATAAGTCCAGTTCAGCAAAAATAAGTCTAGTTAAACAAAAATCAGTTTCAATCCTTAATAAGTTGTTAATGATTTCAACAAATATAAGTTTAGTTCAGCAAAAATAAGTTCAGTTCAGCAAAAATAAGTTGACAAGAACAGAGCCAAAGTATTAAAATTAATATTGGCTATCAGCAACCTACCACATTACCCCCGATCATTCTTTATCTAAGTTGGGAACCGACCGGAAGTAACGAGTTACTTACAAGCACTAAGGACTATCTTAAGTCTCCAATCAAACGTTCAAAGTGAAAAATACTTATAGATAACAATATCAAATACCCCATTAGTTTTTTGTAGATTTAACATTTGGGTATATTTTATGAGATAAATTATTCAAAAGTTGCAACTAAAAAAACGGATGGAGTAAAAAAATAACCAAAATAATTAATATCTACAAGAAAATGAAAATGAAAAAAAAAATGTAGGAATGTAGGAAGAGAGAGAAGTGTAAGTAACAAGGAATAGAGAAAAGAAATTAGAATAGGAAACATTCAGTTCATATCCAACTGATAGTTGGAAGACTAACTCTAGTTTCTTTTAACTTGCATAAACCTCCAAATCCCTAACAAACAAACTCTTTTCTCTCTCTTTTTTCTGCGACCCCCCCCCCAGCTAAAAAGGTTCACTTATACACCAATGTAAGACAAAGGAATAATGGCAAGGATTCAAATCATCTAGGTTTAATTTTTCAATGCCTCATTAATTAGCCATATATGTAACCCACTTTAAAATTCAAACATATGTTATTAAAGTTGATTACAAGATAATTTTTCCAGGAAATCTATTAAAATAAAATCGATAATTATGCATCTAATTTATTTGAACTGTATAGTTTTATGATTAATTTATAATCTCCGCTTTAATTTTAATGATTAGGAAATACAAATCTACATTGTATCAATACAAGATTCTAAACTTCAGTCTTCACGAATAGATTAGTATTGTATTCATATCCGAAAAATAGATAGATTCCATTAGGATTTACCAATTCGCTAATTAATTATTATATTTATATTTTATTTATTATATATATTATTATTATTATATTATTATATATCCTAACCAATATTCAAAATTAGAGAATGTGAACTAATCATGAGCAATCCAATTAATTAAACTAGCACAAGTTTTGCTTTGACATACTCCCTAAAAAAATAATGAGTCATGCATCAGATGGATCAGTTCATTTATATGATCGATCTACATAGGATTTGCACCAAAGATAAGTAGTTTTCCATAAATAAGTACAGTACATAAAAATACATAAGCAACATACATAATACAATAAATAAATAAATAAATAAAAAAACACATGCATGTAATAAAGCCAAAAGCGGTGATAGTCTTGATAGATGATTGAAATCATTACATTTATAGAAGTATAGTATAGCAAATGCAATGGTGGTCATATTATTTAATTAAATTTATTTTGAAACACACACACACTGCCTTAACGAGTTTGTACACATTACTCATTATGTTCACATACTGTAACATGTTTGCATTTAGTTTTATTTTAATTATTATTTGGCACCACACTTTACCATCTCTAATTTTTATCATAACTTAAAACCACTAGCTAGTCACATTGCCTAATTTAGTAAATCAATATAATGTCCGCTTTTGTCATATACGATCATTATGACAGTAAGAAGTTAGTTCTATGGTTTAAAGTTTTCTACTAATATTAAGAGATCATGAGATCGAATCTCAACTTTAGCACAAAAAATATATGTGCTCAAATATTATTATTCTTTTACAGATAATGTTAGGAATGCATATATATATGTATTATTAGATAACCCCTTTATTGTACTGTTGTGCAATTACTAAATGGTAGATTTAAGGACAACGGCGAATAATTTCATAATTTAAGGTAATTTAAAAATTTTTACTTGAAAAAAAATAGGCATCATTATCTACCTTAGAAGTGTTTGTAAAAAAAACCATAAGGTAGCAAAAATTCAGAATATTTTTTTTTTTTTTATTTTATCACAAAAATAATGTCCGAAATTTATCCCATAGGTTGAAAATACTAGCTCTGCTATTAGAACAGGACACTTAACATTTTATAACAGGAGAGATTCTCAAGTGTCTGGGGAGGAGAAACCTAAATTAAGGGTTTGTTTGGTAGGGTATTTATTTAAAACCTTTTAAATTGTAAAATTTATATCGTTTTAACAACACTCAAAGTTATCGATCAACACATAATTGTATTTTCATTATTTAGTCAAAGTATTATATTATTTTTCAAAAATTAAATTATAGCAAATAATTGTTTTTTTTACAATATTTTCACAATAACTCCATAATATGATTGTAAAAATGTATAATAATTAGAAATAATCTATAAAAAAAACCATGAAAGCGTCTTTTTATTATATATAATGAAATAATGATTGCAAAAAATTAATATTACTATATGAGCTCCATCATTAATAACTGATTTTAATTATACTATTAAATTTTGGTTGCGTTTCTCAAACGCCAGGCCACCTTAGAATTTTCATCAATATAAGGGAAAATGTTTTCCTTTCAAGTGTGATGAAAAATGTTTTCTTTTTCTATTTTGGGGAAAAAATGTTTTCAATATGGTGGAAAATGGTTTTCCACCCCAAGTTTACATTTTAATATTTTACTCAAAATCGAACAATGTAAAATGGAAACAGTTTAAAGAAAAAAACGCTTTACACTCTACCAAACGGACCTAAAGCATCCTTACACTGGGTCAAAATGCATGGTGAGATAGAGAAATGCTAAATCAGTGAATGTGAAACCAAAACCTAAAAATATTTACCCCAAGATGGCCACAAAGCCATTACATCCCCCAGAACTCTGACTGAAGCCTCTAATTAGGTAGTTTCTTGATGAATTGAAAAGATAGATTGGGGCAAAGGGATTAGGAGAAAGAGAGGAGCACTTGCTCCTCACGTAGGCATGGAGCCTCTTGTCCCCCCTCTCTCTTTTTCCCTTTTTTTTTCTTTCTTTTTTTTTCTTCCCCCCCCCCTTTCCCCCCCCCCCCTCCCTTTCCCCTTAAACTAAGTAGTAACTGCTCTTATATAAAATCAAGAAAACCTAGAAAGAGAAAAAAAAGAAGAAAAAGAACAACTAGACATCTTATGACTTTCTACCATTTTATTATTGTGCTCATAACTATTTTGTGAAATAAAGACACTGTTTTTTCTCGTCTTATTGCTACTTACGACTTCACGCAAAAGTAAGCTTCTCTTCACATCAGAAAAAATAAGTCAAGTTCAAGTTTCGAAAAAAAAACAAAATAAGTACATTAGTTGTCCTTTCTAAACAAAAATCCGTTTCAATCCGTAATAAGTGTTTTTAATGATTTCCCACACACGGATATAACGTTGTTCAGCAAAATAACGTTAGTAGCAAAAATCAGTGCACCCACTTCTTTTTCCTGACCAGAGCCCAAAGTAGTAACTCTTACATTAATATGGCCCTCTTATCAGCAAATCTACTTACCAAATTAACCCCGCGATACCTTATTTATCTAAGTTGGGAATTTTTCCCCCACCGACCGGAAGGTAAGATCCAAAACCCCATAAAGACCAAGGACTATTTCTCTAAGTCGCACTTCCTTCCCTCTCCAACTGTTCAAGTGAAAATCTTAGAGCTAACACAATACCGCAACATACCCCATTAGTTGTTTGTAATTCAATTTGGGTATTATTTAAGAGAGATAACTATTCAAAACGTGCCAACATCCAAAAAAAGCGCTCTTCGGATCTTATGGAGCGTTAATTTTTTTCGCCCACCCCATTATCCCCGGGATTTGTTTGCCACCTATGGATGGTTGTGTAAACTTTTATAAACAGAAACCAAATCAATTAATATCTACAAGAAAAATGAACCCCCACCCCTGAAAAAAAAATGTAGGAATGTGGAAGAGAGGAGAGACAAGGTGTTGTAAGTATAGTAAACCCTTTTCACCCCTTAGTAAAACGCGAACTAGACAAAAGAATTAGAATAGGAAACATTCACGGTCATATCCAACTGATGTTGGAAACAGACTAACTCTAGTTCTATTTAACTTGCAATAAAACCTGCCCAATCCCTATACAAACTTAACTCTTTTCTCGTCATCGTTTTGTCGACCCCCCCCCACCAAACCACCCCCCCACCCCCCCCCCCCCCCCC
>PYUH01000080.1:950476-973011 GCA_016808085.1 Suaeda aralocaspica
CCCCCCCCCTCTGCTACTTCACTGCTCCTCTTCAGAAAGAGAGACACTGCAACTGTTTGTGAGCTCTAGAATAAATTATAATATAAAACGTAACACCACACTTTTTTTTTTTTTTTTATAATTTCAAATTCAACCCTGCACAGTACACACTACATTACCCGTACCCTAGTCTACTACATTACCATAACCCAAAAAAATATTTCATTCAAAAAATTTAATAATAAATTTAATTAAAAAGCTGTCATTAATAATCTCCTTGCTACATAATACTGTTGATCAGAGACACCAATATCTCTTTTTCATTTCCCTCTTCTTGCATGGCCCTCTTTTTTCTTTTTTTAGCATGTTTTCATTATGCTAGAGGGTTGAAATTTGAGTGGTTGGTTAGCTAGTATGGGCTTGTGAGCCCATCGTCTTGGTGGTCGAGCCCATCTCGGCCACCTGGAGGCCCTGTAAGCCCTGGTATGCCGACTGGTGCTCCGATGCAGGTGTAGTTTGTGGGGGATGATCCAGTGAGTGCATGTCCATGGGCCATGTAGTAGTCCCCTGATGAAACCATGCGTGGTGGCGTTGAGGTTGTGTTGTACAAAAATGATTGATTGTGATGTGGATATTGTGATGGTTGATGATGTGGCGTTTGTAGAACTGTCGATGATGGAGCACCAGAGAACATTAGCGGCCTCGTTGGATAGACTTGTGGAGGTGGTGGTGGTTGCTGATGAAACATTGGACCTGGTGGCACATATGACCTAGTCGACCAAAAAAAAAAAAAAATATATATATATATATATATATATATATATATCGGAAATAAAAATAATAATAAAATTTCTATTAAGGTATAACTAACATAAGGTTGGGACAACAATTAAGTTCTAATAATATACGGCCCTAATAATTAAGCTTTACTATCTTCATGCAATTGCAGTAACATTTAGTGACATATCAATGTCTATAAGATAACTTTGTACTATTCTTTAAACAAAAGTGGCATAAGCAATTAAGTATCAAGTAGTAGTACTAAAAAAATAATAGTGGAGGGGTCATGATTGAAAATAGAAGTAATAAAGTGATGGCAAAAGTTAAACACACTAATAGTGCTCCAATCTTTCACTTAAGTTCCATGCAGTACTAGGAGTAGTACCCATCATTTGTTTATAAAGAAAATGCTAATATAAATTTCATTGTTAACATGGTCAAATGAGGTGAATTCTTAACTATGTAAAATTAATTGAAAACTTATGCATCCAATCAAATTGATCAGCACAAGATGGAAAAAAGACAAAATAAGGGCCTGTTTACTTCAGCTTAAAATCCGTTCTGTTCAGCTCCGTTTAGTTCAGTACAGTTTAGTTCTTTTCTTATTTTGCTATTCATTAATCCTTCATAAGAAAAACTTTCAGTTAAGTTCATTTCAGCTCCAATCAGCTCAGTTCAGTTCAACTATTTTCAGCTGAAGTAAACAGACCCTAAGCTTAAAATGTACATAATTTTAATTTAGCGATATTTCATGATGGTAAGCTAATTACAATCTTACACGTACTATACTATATTACTATGTACTAACATAACATACATACATAGTATACCATATTGATATTAAAGTAAAAAATGACACATTAAAATTATTCTAGGCAATCATTTATGGGGATAATTATATCCGATCCTTTAATAAGTTATGTCAATATATTACTATAATTATTACCGTTAAAAAAATTTCCATAAAAGTGGTAAAATAATGAAGCAATGTGAAAATATAAAATTACCCTAAATGAGAATGAGGGTGGTGATGAGGGAGAGGAGGAGGTGGATTATCAGAACTGTAGACCAGTTGACGAGCTTTGTTTAGTGTTTCTGTCTCCCTCTCTGCAACACAAACAACAACAAAAATTTTTTTTTATAAAAAAAAGAGTGTTAAAAAACAAAAGAAAAGTAATGGCATCAATCAAATCAAAGGAGACAACCATAAAAAGTCTATGTCACATCTATCAATCTATGAATGATCTACTTGTAATTTGTAGTTAATGCTACTACTACTACGTACTAGAATTTCAGAGTAGTGTAGTGTAGACTGTAGTATAGTTGCTTCATATGATATGATATGACTAAGCCTTTGCTTTGACAGTAGTCACTCTACTAGATGCTGCCTGATCCTCGGCGGCTTATTTTCCAGCCCTCTAGGATTTTTATTCATAAAACAAACACTTGGGGAAAGGTGTATTATTGTAAGACATTGTCTTTTCTTTTGGATTAAACACATTAAGACCCTATTCTTTTTTTTGTTATTGATGTGAGTTGCCATTTGACATGCTAAGATCTTGCGCTTTTGAACTAAACTATAATTCGAGGAATAATGTAGTAGACATTCGTTTTATTCAATTCATTATTGCAACTATTCTTTTTAACTCATTTTTAATTTAGTCTAAAAATACATAACCTAACTTAGTTAGAGATTAATTAATTAACAAATGATGGTACCAATATTAGTCACCGCTAATAAAATTTTATGGTTTAAAAATGTGGCATTGTTTTCAGGTTTCATTCTCACTAAATACTTTTACCATAAGATGGGAACAGTAATACATTATTTTTCAAGTTTGGAAGTCATCCAACAACACTGGTTACTTTGTAAGGCTGTTCGATCTATACTTACACTGTGATATGAGACAGATTCATGCATTTTTGTTAGCACCATTATTTATCATCATTTACCAAACATAACTAACATTGTAATAATTAAGAAAATTAAAATATCAAAGTGGAATTTCTTATAGTATGTATCAATAAATAAAAAATTGAAGTGCATCATTGTACGTGTACAAAAATGCTTAATCATGCATCCCTAATTATACATTAAGCTTGAGTTCTCATAAGTCATAATAAATTAATAGTCTTACTAAAAATAAAATAAAAATCATATTAGTCAATGTTTAAGCTGACATAAATTTAGTTAAAACCCAAAAAAGAAATACTGAATAACATTAGATCAGATGAGAGTGAAGGACATGCCTTGGCGGTGGCGATTCATATGACCACCAAGAGCTTGAGATTTACAGAACTTGAGTGAGCAAAACCTACACTCATACACCTTCCCACTTTCATCTTTGTTCCTCTTCTTCTTTTGCCCTGAAATTAAATTACATTAAACAATAATGTACTCATTATTTTGTAAGGATGCTCTTGATTGGCCCGGAGGAGCTAATCGGTTTTCTTTCATAATAAAATAATAATAATAATAATAATAATAATAATAATAATGCAAAAAAAAAAAAAAAAACCTAATTCTTTTATGATGCAAAACATTTACAAGAAAATTCAACCAACTACTAAATGGCAACTTAATTCTCACAACTCTACACTTAAATTGTATAGTTTTTGAAATTGGTCATCTATCATTTTGAATAATTATGGTTGTTATTTATGTTATTTTTTTTTTCTATTCCAATTTTTGGTATGTTGATAATTTCCTTATAAAAGATGTTATAATGTGTACAATACAACAGAATAAAAAGGGAGCAAAAAAGAAAAGGTAAAAAGACAGTGGGGGTTGAAACAATCATAATAATAATAATAATAAAGAGTAGTAATGTATGTACTTAGTTATTGTTACCAGAAGTAGAAGTGTCTTCAAAGACTTGTTTTCCATCTCTACTACTGTAATCCTCCGGTAAATGGTTCAAATCTAATGGACTCCCTCCTTCTGGTCTCCTGCATATTAAACTAACCCCCATTATTTTCATTTCAATGATCAACCTCAAAATTAAACATTACCATAAAAAATACAATTATCAAGCTACATGATTTAGTAGTAGAAGAAGGATGCATACATGGATGAAGATGGGTGAATTGAAGTTGAATGTGAGAGTTAGAGTTTGGAAGAAAATATATTATAAAAGGTCGATAAATGTAAGAATATTATTAATTACTATTACTATTACTATTACTATTACTATTACTATTACTATACTAGTAAAGAAAAAACTAAAGAGAAGAAGGTTTAATTAATTTAACAGTTTAGTTTAAGTGGGATGAAAGAAAGAAAGAAAGAGATGTCAGTGAGTTGAGTGTGGTAGTCAGCATGATGGAGTTAGTAGGATAACAGTGGGTCTTCTCTTCTGTAATACATATAAAAAAAATAAAAAAATTTCTGAGAAAGCTAGAGTGGAGTAGTAAAGCAAAGGGCAAGAAAGAAATAAAGAACAAGAAGAAGACAATATATAAAATAATAAAATAAATAAAAAGGTGGGACTCGTGACTGAAAAAAAAAAAAAAAAGAGAAAGGGAGAGGAAGTGAGAAAGAAGGATTTGTTTAATGTGTATGTTTATTGAGTGTATGTGTATGTGTATGTGTATGTGTAAGTCATATGGTTAAGTGGGGTCCATTTAGGAGGAGAATGAGAACGACAAGGCTTTTAGGTCTAGTGACCCTAGACTACTATGGCCTATACTACTAGTCTAATAGCTAAGATAGGTCTATGTTGGTTTACTATGCTCTCTTTCTATATGCCTATATATGTTAATGTACTTTTACTATCATATCATTTCATGTTGTATATTTGTAGTACTAGTCCATTTCCTTTTTTTTTTTTTGTTGCAAGTATCATCATCATTTGCTTAAATAAAGACATTGCATGCACATGAATTTATGATGATTAATTATTATGAGGTTGGAGCTCTTTGGAGGTTTGAGTTAGTGTTTGTTGTTGTGTTGATAAAGGTGATGTTGGGTTCGTTGATTGGAATTGTTGTTTTATTTGTTGGCCAATAATAGGAGTTACTATGCCTTAACCTATATCCATTTACATGACTATATAATTGACATTTGGTTGATTTAGGTGATAATGTAAACAAAAAAGTATCTATTTATTATAGACTTAGCCAATATTTTATCTTTTTTGGGTTCAATGGTTAAGTTAAGATAATCCTCGTAATAGATCAGAATGCACGTACTTCTTTTGTAGTCTTATGTGTAAAGTATGTTCACCTTCACATTAAAAATTCATTTCTTGAAAATAAAGGGCGTCTGGATTAGACAATCTCGCTGCATGAACCGCACCTAATGATACGAATTGAAAGGTTAAAACTTATATCATGCTACGTATGCAAGACTCTATATGTCATAATCTTCATCAAATTAAATTAAGTACGAATTAAATCTTTTTAATCGTTTAAAGTAATTGTTTTCGGTGACCGCACACTAATTGCAATGCTTGTACTTGTGACATGCGTGCTTAAATTTAGGTAATTAATTAATGAATGATATAAGAGCCAATGACAAATTATTTACATAAATAAAAAGGAAGGATTGAGTTGATGAGGAATTGAAGGAGGTGGTATATCCGTATATATATTGGTATGAGACTATGTGGTGGGAATAATTAATAACTGATTAGAGGATGGATCCTCGATCCCATTTCGGCCTTTTAGGGCACAAGTTAATTAAGTACCCACCATGTATAGTTTTGGACAACTATCAACTTCAAAATAGAATTTAATATCTTTGCCATCTGATCTCATCGATCAATCATTTGTTATAACTAGATAAAATGATTAGTGATGCAACCTGTGTAACTAGCCACGCATATAAGTAACGGTGTAATCATGCCTGTGAAAACAAGTTGAATAAATAACATTTGTTCAAATAAGTTACATAAATTCTTTAATAAGTGAAACTTAGTTATTCATTAGTTTAGATAACAAAAGGTCATTACTTATTAGTTATTATTTGTTAAAAAGTATGTGTTACTTATTAGCAACAATAATGTTACTTATTACTATTTTATTATAAGAAAATGTTACGTATTACTAACAATGAAACTAAATACGGAGTAACAAGTAACTTCAACTCTTTAAATAATTAGTAACACTCAATTATCCATTACCTTTTTTTTTGACAAGGAAAGATGAATTTCATTAATCAATAGCCATACGACATCTACATCAAGTAGATAAATAATCAATAAGATATAATATACGGAAACAAGTTTCACATCCAAAACAATTAAATAAAAGCATACTCAAGCACAACTCCTCGAGGATAGATTCAAAGATCAAATTCCTCGTTAACATCAATGTCTGTGCATCTTTACGGAGGGAAATCTTTACAGCATGTGCTATAACTGTCTTGAACGGAGAAATCGTACCATATATTATATCTTTTTGAATGATTATCATCTTCCCTACTATGACCCAATAAAAAGAAACACCACTACGAAACTGCCATGACGACATAACATAAAAAACCTTTTGAAAAGGACTAATAACCCCAAAAAGAGGATTGATAACTCTCCTAATGAGAGACTCAATTATTAACCAAACTAATTTAAAAAACCTGCAAAAACAAAAACCTAACAATGAAATTTGGGGCTTACCATGCATGGAGTTTTTTATCCATGGTAGCACCTAAACCTTTTGATTTTTTAGGGTTTTTTTGGGTGTAGGCGGCTAGGTTTTAGCAAGTGATATAAGTTTAGGGTTTTTTTGGGATGTATTCAAAAGTTAACCGCTCTATTCAAAAGTTAGCAGCTGAACAGCTTACTTGAGGCCTGAATATTTTGATTTTTGACATTAAACCATACGCTGTATATGATAACTAGTCAATGTTTAAGATGCCAACAAGTAATGACATCGACCATGCATGTAAGCCAAGGAGGTGATGTTTAGTGTGTTATTGTGTGATACTGTGATTGTTACGCTTCAGTTATCCATTACTTTAGATAACACTAAGTTATTAATTTGTAAAGAAGTGTTTCTTATTAGTATCAACGAGGTTATTAATTAGTAATTACTAATTGGTGAAAAAAGTGTTACTTATTACTAAAAATGAAGTTACTTATTAAAAAATTAAGATTGCATATCATTAGTATGAGTACTTGTGGGGGAAAGGCAAAGGGGAGCGAGCGTCCCTCTAACGCAGCCTCCCCGGGGCCGGCCGGACCGGCCTCCCTCACAGTTGCATAACCAGGAGGTGAGAGCGGGGTTTAGAATACCCGCGTTGAATGTCACGTGCACATGAGTGATGCCTTGGTTGCGGCGTAGAGCATGATTATGGGGGTTCGTCACAGTCTCGCAGATCTACATCAGAAGTGAAAGTCGTCAGTGTGTCTTTAAGGGTAGAGCGTGCATACCCGAATATTTCTGGTTAGGGAACCAAAAAATGATATATGCCCGGTTAGGATATCAGAGACTAGATTTGGGAGCGAGGGTACAGATATCGGTTTCAATACCTTATCCACCCTCGTATTGCGGCCTCTTACTCAAACATTAGCACTGTTGGTTAGTTGGAACTTTTGCTGCATAAATATTTAATTTCCACTTTAATCTTCCTTACTTGCACATAGAGATTGCTAGATTGCTATATGGGTTAGCATTAATGCACACGTATTGTCCTATAGTGATCACACTTTGATTTATTCAGATTTAAATATTTATTGAATTTCATGATTTATCTTATTAGTCGTGATATGCACACATACCGGTATTTAATAAAGCCTAGGTACTAGTAAGACATATGATGATTTTGTATACAATTTCAAGGAAGCAAAAGAGTTATCATGTATATGTGCAAGCTAAGGAATGAAAACATGCTCGTGAGATGCATTAGTTAGTAGAATAGTTATAAATATATAAAGTATAAAGAGACATGGACATAAGAAAGGGAATGGGGAAAAACTTAATCATGAAACTAGCTAGGAAAGCTTAGAAAACATGAGATAATATATTAATTTTGAAAGCCATGAAATAAATGTCCTAGGCATGACACTAAAATACATTTAATTAGTTAACGAAATCTTAGCTTAAACATGAATTTTAATAAAGCATTTAAAACATGACCATGGTTAAAAGACAAAACTAAAGCATGGAGCCTTAGAAGGATAGTAGCAACATAAACATAACACGACATGAAAATACTAGGAAAGACATGCGAATTTAAAACAAGAATAACCCCACGAAAATACTAAGGGAAATCTAAGGAGAGTCATGCATAATAAAAATTAAAGGCTATGAATCCATGACTTATTATTGGATTAAACGTGCTCATGGGTTAGAAAAACAAGAAACAAGAACACGTGAAAAAGAATCGTGCAAAAAAAAGCTATAACGAATGAGATATGTACAAAACTGTAAAACCGAAATGACTACATTTTGAAAGCGTGCACGAGCATAAATTTGTGAAGAAGATCAGAAAATTATCTTTCTCCCGCATTCTTCAATGTCTTAGGAGCACCTACGAGTAATCCCAAGACCTAAAGCCTTCTCAAGCGCCAAAAACGAAGATATGAGAGTCAAGCCTGATTTCTAATCTTGAAACGAAACATTTGATTGTTTAAGGTGTTTGATAAGTTGATATTTGACATGTTTTTTACCCCCGATCTCGATTGATTTTTATCTCTAATACGGCTCTTTTGAGCCATTTCTACTAACTTTTGATATTTCGAGTGTTTGTTGTGCTTTTTATAAGATTTTACAGGAATCGATGATTTATCGTTGTTTTCCGAGCCTTTTGAAGCACTTGAATATGTTAGTGAGGAGTTGAAGTCATTTGGGAAGCTTTACTGAGGATTAGGAGTGTTAAATGAAGAATTAAAGAAGTAATTAAGGAAGAACAAGCAAAAATAAGAAACGAAACCAAGACAGCCAGCCGCCCGGGTCGAAGCTGTATGCCCGGGTGGGGGTTGCTCGCCTGGACCCCTCCGGACGGGCCGCTCCGAGGAAGATTTTCGCGTGTTTTATCCTTTGCTAGGCCTTATTATATAATACTTTTGTACTCCAAAATCCTATTTACACTTTATTAATTGAAAAACCCTAGTTTAGTCCAAATTTCTCTCTAAGTGTGGAATACTTTTCACTCATTCAATCAATAATATCCAGGTTTCATTCAATCTTAATTCTTGTTATTTATTTATGTTTCTTTTTAGCTTTAATTTATGCTTTTAGTTTTATTAGTTTCATGCTTAGATTTAGTTTCTTGATTGTTGTTAATTTATTTAGTTTAATCATGTTTAGGACTTATTATTGATTTAGTTTTTGTGTTTTTAATTATGAGTGAGTAGTTCCCTTTCTAGGACTAGGGAATCTATGGATTGATTTTGATGTTTTGCTCATAATTGTTAGTTTGGCTATTAATGTTCTTGAATTCCTATTGTCAACTTTTATTGCTTTCAGTTAAATACTGGCAAGGTTTAATTGTTAGTTTGATATTGTTGAAATCGATGTCGAGAGGTAAGATTACCACAATTAGATCATAGGGACAATAAGCAAAACGAGTCTAAGTGAGCGAGAGCCATTAGAGGAGTTTTGAAGGAGACTAGATTCGAGAGAATTAGTGAACCTTAATTCAAGGAAATTGATTATCTGTTAATCAATTGTGTGCAATTCATTTGTTAAACTATGGTGAACTGATGTCCTAGGCTTAGTTATAAATTTATTCCCTTAATCGATTCAATCTTGGTATTAGTTAACTTTTTAGTCATATTCCAATATTCAAAGGCCCTTTACACAGTTTAAGCTTTTTAGAACTAATAGATTTAATTGCTTCCCTGTGGATTCGATCCCTACTTCCCTAGCTATATTAGTTAGTGTTGTTTGGTTTATTTTTGATAGGTGTGCGATAGCCTCATCAGTGTTCTGGAAAATTTAGTGGGAGATTTGTAGATTTGTAGTGAAACTCTAACATGATGTAGCTACGTATGTGTTTCGGGATGATTAAGTTAAAATTTTGAGGGCTAACTCGAAGTAGTTCGAGAGGAATGATGATTTTAGTAACTAGAGGTCAGGGTGTTTTTTAGAGAGCAAGAAATTTTGTGTGTTGTTGCTTTCTTTGAGAATGAGTCTATTTATAGAAAATCGACCTCTGTTGCTCTATGGCGCGGCTTGGGTCCTGTACCATGGCGTAGAGGAGCGTATATCAGAGGATGAGCGCACCATGGCACATATGGCTTTTCGCGCCATGGCACTGGTAAATCATGGGTTAGTAGGGGTTTGATTGGTCAACCTGTGCTATGGCGCAAGAGGTGGTCTGCGCCATGACGCAGGAGGCTGTTAGTTATTGGATAACTGCCTCTCTGTGTTATGGTGCATATCTCAAGAGATCGCGGCATTGTGAGGTGGTTAAGGTTGTCTATGCTATGGCGCAAAGATGGTCTTATACTATGATGCAGCTGGGTGATTGGAACGTGGGTGGTTGCCTTCTTGCTGTGTCGCAAAACACACCTTGTGCCATGGCACAGGAACTCAGGAAGATTGTGGGATGATGGTTTGAATGGGTCAGAGGTAACTGCGTTATGGTCTAGGAGGGCGTATGCTCGCAGATTAGCTCATGCGCCATAGCATGGGTTATGGCGGGCTTATGAGGCCTTGTTTTTGAAAAAATGTTCTGATTTATTTTATTTATTTATTCTCCGAAATCATTTTATCAAAAACTAAAATTCATTTTTTAACATGACTTTCTATAATTTAGCTCCGAGGCTTCGGCTCGTGAATTTTGGTTCGTTGTTCCTCTTTACTTCAGTGTGTGGCAAGGTTTGGGGGATCCTCATCGCTCCTTCTGTTTAGGGATTTGGGGAGACGCATTTATGTGTCTACATTGCTGAGTTATTAAAAAAAGGTCTATTTATTTGTAAGAATAATGTTTATGAACAATGTTTACTACTTATTATAAGTATAATGTTTTTACTTGAAATTACAGGGTTATTCATTTGAATAGTGACAACTATTATAATTTTTCAATTATATATTAGAGATCTAATTATTATGAATTTAACAATGAAAGTTATGCATTACAATAAATCAAATACCCCAAGAAATTCAAGCCTTATTATGTTGGAACCCTTTTTCTTCATCATCAAATAGCATAAAAAGAGGACAAAATTCTTGTTTTTGTGTGAATCCAACAATGTGTAAAGCCGTAAAGGAGAATGAAGAAGAAAGGGAGGACGACTATAAAAATAAAAATAAAAATAAAAGTTCCTCAAATTCGAAGAAGAAAGGACAAAGAAGAGAGGAGGAAAAATGAAAAGAAGAAAGTAAGAAAAAACATTGAATGGATTGATTTAGGCTTAGAATTCTAATCTTCATCTTTTACAGAATTACAGGGGACAATTTTACTATTGCTTATGTACAATTACAATTGTATTTCTCTTTGTGAACATTGACGCGACTTGAATAGTAGGTCCTATCCTCAAGTACATACTCCGTCGTTTGCATCTACGGTTGTTCAAAATAATCCAATCCGAAAAAGCCGGATGATTTTTATAATTAGACTTCTCGGGTCGGATCAATCGGGTCATGGATCGCATCACGCGTATTTCGGATCGAATTATTTCAATGAATTTAGTAGTTTTGTATTATTTTCAAATCAAGTTTTTACTTTATAAATATATTTTAGGATCATCGAATATCCGATTGTTCGATCCGACATTTTCAGATACTTCGAATCAGATATCCAATTTAGTTCGGATCGGATACAGATCGAATTTTAGCCGATTTGATTGAACACCCCTATTTACATCAATTTTTGTTGTGGTTCTTTATGCATCCAAAAATGGATACCCTTCTTAGGGTACCCACTAGGCCACTACCCACATATTGTTTGGTCAATGTGATTAGGCTTTTTTTTTTTTTTGAGAAGATGTGATTAGGCTACAAACCAAGATTTTGTAAGAAAAAAAAAAAAGTTATATTTGGGTTCCAATGATCCATATAACCTATTGAATTTGTAATAGCTCAAAATACCCAATTATCATCAAATCAAATTAAAAGCCCAAAAATGAGTTCGTTAAAAAATCGACACTTTACCTTCTTTTCCAATCTTCCATTATCCTATCCACTGTAATTATCACTCACTCTTTGCAAATCCCCCAATAATCCAACACTCAACACTCCAACAATGGCTTCCCTCCTTTCTCTCTCCTCCCCTCCTCCTTCAACCACAAATTACAAGAACTACCCTTCTTCTTTTCTTTCCTCAAATTTCAAAGGAAACCCAAAAAACCTCAGAAAAACCCCATTTGATTTTACTTCCTTAAAGCTCCATTTGAGGACCATCACCAAACAAAGGACAACTACCCCGCTTACTGTTTTAGCTTCTTCTTCTTCTTCGGCGGTGGAAGCTGGGACCGGGCCTGGGGGCGGGCTGGATGGGAGGTTCAGGCTGTTTAACCTGGGGCCGCAACCCGGGTCGAGGAAGAAGGGGAAGAGAAAGGGAAGAGGGCATGCTGCGGGTCAAGGGAAGAGTTGTGGGTTTGGAATGAGGGGTCAGAAATCGAGGTCGGGTCCAGGGGTTATGAAGGGGTTTGAAGGTGGTCAAATGCCTCTTTATCGTAGAATTCCTAAATTGCGTGGTATTGCTGGAGGTAAACTTTATTTTAACTGTAGCATGTGGTTTAAATTATTTGTAATCAAGTATGATAGACTTTAACCGACTAAACTAGTTAATTACAGATGGTGTGATATTTTTGGTATGAGATTATGATGTTGAATATGTGAATTATGCTCTGTATTGTTGTTGTTATTCTACATGTTGGAATTCGTACGGTGAAATTTTGGTGGGTTTCTTTTGTTGTGCTGCAAATTTTGATGTTTTTTGTTTTTCCTAAGATTTAGTATTTTTTTTAGGTGATGGGTTTGCTTTTGGTGGCTTAATTTTGTCTATTGGTTTGTTTGATGATCATATGTTGACACAGTTGCTAACTTTTATGCTTATTTGTAGTGCATTATGGTTAGCTGGTCACTTTTTATCTGCTCTTACTTGATCTAACAATCAAACCGTCTCACTTAGATGCATTAACCCCATCAACATGTGGCATCGGTGCCAAGTAAATTATGAAATTTGCCGTTAGTTAACCATCGAGGTTTTCGTTAGTTTATTGTAAGAATCTAATACTAGGAAGAGAAGAGTTTGATCCAATTATAACTTTATAAGCCCAAGGAAGCTTCTTCCCAAAACTTGTTGGTAATGGGAGGAGTGACAATGACTCATAATCTTATAATATGCTTTTGCTCTACACTTTCTCTAGTGTTGGCAAACTCATATCTGCACACATTGCATTTCTGCTATATTGAAATAAATTGCTTCAACAATTTTTCTAGAGTTTCAAAAAGTATTTTTCAGGAACTGCAACCGCAAAACTATGTGATTTTCAAAAGCGGCACCTATGGTGTACATTTTTGTGACAACAAGTTTCATTTAAGAATCTATCCCAAGGAAACTGGATCTCAGGAATGTTGTGATCAGCAACATTCCGAAAGAACTGTCTTACTATTCTACTATGCTTATTTTCAAAGGCGTCTTCGCTTTCTCATAACCTGTTTGAAACAAATTTTTGCAAAAATTGATCTTTATAGAATTTTGAACCTGTCATACCCATACTAGTCTGACTCGAGCTGAGATGAAAACTCAAATAGTGTATCAATGCAGAATTGTTTTGTTCAATGAATTGAGTGACAGCCATAACATTAGAGCCTTTAAAGTATCCCATAAAATGAATATTGGGCGTTATTGTTCCGGGCTGAGGCACTTGAGATATTGATGTTGCTTTGTGTTTTCTTCAAGATGGCAGGAAATTCTTTTTTCTTGTGAAAAGAATATGCTGTGGATGGATGTCACTATTCAACATCAATAGCGTGGAGCGGTGGATAATGCCATCCCACTTAAACTTAACATGATCACATAAATCTTATGGTATTTAGTGGAATTTTAATATATAGATTTTTTGTTCCGTTGAGTTCAAAAACCTTTTACATAATGTTTGGATAGAAAGAAATGGAGAGGCGTGAGGGTAGAGAAAGGGAGGGGGACAAGTTCCATTATTTGGATAATGAGTTGGGGGGAAGGAAGGGGATAGGGGGAAAGGAGGGATCCTTTTTCCCTCTTCCTTTAATAAACATTACCCCTCCAAAATTGGAGAGTTTTGGAGGAAAATTAGACCTCCACTTTCCCCCTCCCTTTCTCTCCCCTTCCCCTCCTCCCTCGCCTCCCCCTCCCTCCCCCCCCAACACACACACACTTTGGTATCCAAATATACCCTATGCTTGAACTTTACATACTTTTGGTCAGGAAATTTGGTAGGGGAGATCCTGTTGTGTACATGACAGTTGAGCAACAATCATAGGGAAAAGATTAACTTAAGAGTGCTTTACTTAGTACTTTGTAGATGCTTCTACTGATCTTGTTGGAAATTGGCATTGAAAATATTCGTGAGAATTGAAACATCGTGTTACAATGCATATATCAGGTTGCATTTATTTTTTTGGATTCGCAACTTGCATAGCTGCATGTGTCACCATCACAGTGTCACTATCCTTCCACTCCCACTTCCACCCATCTTAATTTATTTTTTCATCATTCCCACAATACAGTCACAAATTGAACTGCAATTTGTTCAAAAGAGTTTCACAAATTGAACTACAATTGTTCAATAGAGTTTCAGCAATGAAATTCTGCTGAGGCATTGGGTGAAGACAATAATGAGGAAAAATCCATGTCTTTAATTGAGGACCTTATATACATTTAGTAAACTACTTTCAGTTTGACTTTAGTTTTAATATTGTATCTCGCATTATTTAGCACGCATGAAAATTATTGCATTCATTGATTGCTGGGTTGACTATATTGCATGGAAGTTTTAGTCAGATGTGTACAGAATTATTAGCTTCTTATTTGTTCTTGGCAATTTCAGTACAAAGCTTTTCTAGTTTCAAGTCAACCTCCAATCTTTTTTGCATTCCTAATTAAGCTATCAATCTTGTCAGCTTTCATGGTTGTTCAAGCAATGACTTCAAATTTTTCTTGGGCTTGAACTTCTAGATTTAAAGCTATTCATTTTGCGGATCCTCTTACTTCAATACGTTTTGTTTTCACTGTCTCTCGAAAAAGAGGATTGGTTCTTCTAATATGGGCCTAGAAGGAATGGAAAATGGTCCAAAAATTCAATGATTCAATTCCCTGTCCCATTGTACATAAGTGTGCATGTGTGTGGCACATGTGCTTTATAAAATAGCCTTAATCAAGCTAGTCCCTGTTTTGCAAGTTATTTGTTATTATTCTCTGTTTTGCTACAATGGGAAATGATGTTTGAGGCTTGAGCAAGACATTAATGTAAATGGTCCTAACATAAACAGATTTAGCTGGTAACTTGGTTACGCAAGTGCTTGCCCACAAGAAAATTGATTTTTATTTGCACCTGTGTAAAAAGATTTTGATAATGCCACATATATTGCCTCTGACCCTCTGCAGTCTATTTGTCAAATAATTAGCACTAAAGAATACAAGCTCATCTTAAAATTGGGCTACTTAATGTCCTAATCTGATTTCTGTGAAAAATAATTTCTATGCTGTCTAATACTGGAATTAAGCACTAAGTTTTATTTCATTAATATTACTTCATCCTTTTTATCACATATTCTAAGTGGGGCTAGGAAACTCGGACATGCTTTTGATTTTTAGAACTTTTACTGCTTTACTTTTTTTTTTGGGTAAAAACCTCTGTGTGGGTCTTTTATGTAATGTATGTTGCTATTAAGTACTTATGTGAATACCCATTATACATGACATAGCAAAATAGAAAAAGATTTCCTGGTATAACTACAAATCCTGAAGGTTTGTGAAGTGAAGGTCTTTAAGAGGACATTCTGTGTTTCTTTTGTTCTTATTGATCGTTGGTTATAGCTAAATCTTGCATGTTAATTGTGTTATGGCTCGTATTTTATGTTTCTTACATTGGGATTTGGGACTGATGAATAACATTTAAAGATTTAGTTAACCCTGTATTTGAAATTAACTATATTGTGGCTTGTAGTTGTTGATTTATGAAATATTGTATAGAAGGGATAAAAATTTTTACATATTTAAAATTTTAGCGTATAAGGAAGCATAGAAGAATAGAGGACGTAAAATTTGGATTTGGCGTTCAGTAGTCTCTCTTTTTTTTTTTTTTTGTTTCACTTTTGTAGTCTGCAAACAATGTTATGAGACTATGTGCTCAAGGAGATAATAGAAGTTCAAGTTTCTGTAGTATTTATGTAATGAAAACAATTTATTAATGGCTAGTATTTGGGTTCTTTTTCAAATAGTGCAGCTATACGTGCACTCTATCCTGATTTTATAAGTACTGGTCTGTAAGGCTCAGCTCTCATTTTTGTGTTGGATGTTCTGTTCATGTTCAATCTGATAATGGATGTACCTATATTTAAGGCAATCCTGTACATTGATGGCACTGTTGCTTTACAGGAATGCATGCTGGGTTGCCAAAATATGTGCCTGTAAACTTGAGAGACATAGAGGTGGCTGGATTTAATGAAGGTGAAGAAGTATCGCTAGAGTCCTTGAAGGCAAAGGGTATAATTAATCCATCAGGGAGAGAAAGAAGGTTGCCATTGAAGGTGAGAATATTTTCTGTGCTCGGGGTCTATCTTTCTTTTATCTTTTCCAACTGCTGCTGGTGGGTTTGTTTAGACTTTACTACCTCTAAAAGTCCAAATGACATGACTTTCTTCAAGCTGTAAACTAAATAGTACATGATAAATTATGCGCGGATTGATGGCTTACTGCCTCAATTTGGAGACACATAATTCTTTATGCCTCTAGGTTTTGTGTACAAAGTCTTACTTTTATCTTTCATGTTCGCTACTATCCAAAGTTTTACATTAGGCTTTTGGTACTTGTCTCTATTTTGAGGGATGGATGGTCTTTAACTGTGATAGCATCATGTGATGGGGCAATGATTGATTCAAGCTCATAAGCCAATGTGCTTGGAAATTAAAGAAGCAGATGTAATAAGTGGTACTTAGCTTTAATATTTTAGATAGCTTTTCCTATATTATTGATATTAGGATAGGATTGAGTGCTTGACTGCCAAAAATTCTAGCTAACCTCTCTGCTTTTATTATCATTTTTGTTTTACGAATATGTTGGACTAGTAGAAGAACCTAACTGAAGGTAGCAAAACTTAGATGTCACGGATCAAAGAGCAAAACCAAAGCCCATCTTTTACGAAGGGTTAGCAGGCTGCATGCCATTTACACAACTTTTAAACACCCACCCTAGGCACTCAACAGAAGAGAAAAAATCCTGTTTCAAAGAAATAGGAATCAAATACTTGGAAATCATCTGAATTGTAACTTTGCTAGTCTGCCATTTGGGTACAGCAGACTCCTACTTATCTACCATTTGGTTATATAGCAATATTCTTGTACTCGTAGCTTGGAACCTGTTAAATTCTTCTCAACCTTTGTCTGCTTGTGGCATTTGTATCCTTTTGTAAGTATGTTTGGAAAGTTCATCCGGAAGTTGTGTACTTGTCTGCGAGTATTGATGGATTGCTCAAATTCTGTGAACTTGATAATTCCCAAGGACTTGTTTTTTCGGCTATTTTGTTCTTCTGTAGCTTCAGTGTGAATTTCCAGTCATATCGTCCTTTGGAGCTTACTAGTTTCTGTCGTCCTCTTCAGATTCTTGGTGAAGGAGTAATTAGTACAAAGCTAAATATCAAGGCACGTGCTTTCTCAGACTCAGCAAAGGAAAAACTCGAGGCTGCTGGCTGTTCTGTTACAGTACTACCAGGTAGAAAGAAGTATATCAAAGAATCAGTAAGAAAGAATCTTGCTCGTGCTGATGAATACTTCGCAAAAAAACGAGCTGCAGCCACCACTGAAACTGAGTCTGCTTAATCATAGAACAGTTCAAGTTGAAGTTGTTTTGAGATCATCAAAAGTGTATGTAAAGTGTATCCATTCATTTTGTTCTTAGTAGTTTTATTGTAGAGCTTTCAATATCTTTTGTTCCTGTAAGTTAAGCTTAAGGCGATGTAATCACAACTAAGGGTTTTAGCTCTGATTCATCAGGCAATCAATTTCATTAAAGTTCTCATGTTTTTGGCATCTTTGATTGCGTAAATTACCATTCGAACGATATCAGCAGTTGGAACTTTGATTACTCCACGACTCCCACATGTGAAATGGTTTTCGGTACTGGATAGTTAGTTAACTAACATGAGAGAAGAGGTAGATTTAAGTATATTTCAGTTGTGGTGGAGTCTACTTGGTCGTCTTGTTTTGTTAGCTAACACTTATGGCAAGCTAATTCGCTATTTTTCTGCATGAAATCTCAACTCTTATGGAGTGTACTTCCTCTATGTTAGCCAAACACTTGTTCAGCCTTTTTTGTTTTTACAAAGAAAAGGTTTTGTGCATCTTTACATGTCTACCACACAACTACTACATCACTACGTCGTCAAATATGGTCAGAGGATCTTTAAGTCTGATGCACAAAAGATCTCCCTTTTCCTTTTCTTTTTGGTTTTCCTTTCTCCCCTTTGGTGCAGCGGAGGGCATCAACCTTTGGTTAAAGCTTAAATTTACTGAATTAGTTATTTCTGGTCTTATTCTTTTGAACCGAGTTTGTGAGTTTGGAATTTGTCACTTCGGGTCTTATAATTATGAGCTAAACTAATGTAATTGGATCTTAAATTTTAACATGAAATGAACCGGACTAAAATGAAATAAGGTGAATTGAACACATCCTTGAGGCCTTCATCTCTATGCCGATTCATATAATTTTATAACTAACAATAATCAAAGATACCCGTCAGAGTTGAATATTTGCAAATGTGCAATTAAAAACTGAATGTAACAGTGATTACCTTAACAATTGAAGTCAAAACAACTAAACAAAGTTGATCAAACCAAAATTAAACCAAAAACTGAAAGTGACGTTGGTTTATAAATATAAGCAGCTTGTATAGTCACTACTACATTTGGTAAGTAGCTATTTGTAATGTATGTTACATCATATTCTTAACCTTTTCTGGATTAATACAAAGCACATCAGCACATGGACACTTAAACACGTTTAGATTAGGTAATTGCACGATAATTGTCAAGACCAACTAGGTTAAGAAAACGACTTGTAATCAAAATTAACCTTTTTACTGTAAATTTAAAGTTGTAATATTTATGACAACTTACCAAACTTCAATTAATAAAAAGTTCCGTGCTTCACTGGCAGGCAGTGCAGAGGGAGCTAATTTTGGTAGTGATATGTCCCACAATAACATAATTGATTTTTAAGGGCGTTGAAATGTAATTCAGTTTAGTACCTTTCATTATCATTGACATGTTCAATTCAGCCATGATAGTTGTTAGCTCTTTACATGGGTTTGCAAATTTAGCTATGTGATGATGCCAAATGGGCCATAACAAAATCATGCAAGCACTAAAATCATTCTGGTCTTTGAATGTTTGAGGTGTGTTCTGTTCGATTTATTAAATTTGAACTTATGTTACTAAATTTAGCCTAATTAGGACTTGTTGATCAAATTTAAATGGGTTGGACACTTGGACATCCTTAAATCTAATTGGGAATTGTTGAAGAATGCTAAATTTACTGATCAATTTGAGATTTATTGAAACTTTTTATTGTTGAAAGGCTTATTTCTCTCCCTCCTCCCCTTCCTTCCTTCAATTCCCAAACCTCTTGTTCGTATAATAATGGTTACTTATTTGAACAATGATGGTTACTCACGTTCTAAATACACTTATTTAAGCAATTTCTTACTTATTTGAATTGCAATGGCTAATTATTTGTACTATATTATTTACTTATAGGTTACTTTATTAAATATTGATGGTTTGTTACTTGTTATAAATGTTGATAATTGAAGACTAATTTGTTATTAAAATTGTGGTTACATAATTGAACAACGATAGTTACTTTTTAGAAGAATTATGGTTACTTATTATTGATAATTGTAATTTATTTGTTAATAATAACGTGGTTACTTATATGAACAATTATGGTTACTTTTTAGAAGTGTTATGGTTACCTATTAGTAGTAGTACCGAGGTTACTTGCATTGTGATTACTTATTGATAATTGTGATTTACTTGTTAGTAATACTAAGGTTACTTATATAAACAATAGTGGTTCCTTTCCAAAAGCATTATGGTTACCTATCAGTAACAGTACCGAGGTTACTTGTTAGAAATATTGTGGTTACTTATCAGACTAATGATGGCCACTTATGCTAAAAGTGGTTACTTACTTTAATAATCTGGGTTACTTTGTTGGAATATGGATATATAACTTACAAATTGAAAAAATATATATAAGAAATCAAATACCATAAGAATCTTAATTCTACAATAAACTCAAGATTTGTATCAAAAAAGTCGAATTCAATATAAAGGAGATGAAATTTAAGAACCTAACATTTCAAAATACATTGAACCTTAAACATTCAATATTGTTGAAAAGAAAAATCAAGATTAATTGCTAGATTAATGCACAAACCAAATATTGCTATATAAATTCGCATAAAAAAGGAAGAAGATTAGAAGAATAAGGAAGAAGAAGAACGCAGAGGAGAGAGAAACATCGATGACGATTGGTTTCTCTTAAAATCCTAGGTTTTGATTGGGGTGCCGCACCATTTAGTTATTGTGCAACATGTTGCATATAAGACAAAGTGAACATAAAAAGTATTAAATAAAGTGAAAAGGTGATATAACCCGTGAGTTAATGAGCCTTAAGACAAGAATGAACTAATTTTGCCCTAATGGCCAAACAAGCAAGATCGTATCCTAAAATACCAACAAACAATGCTAAAAAATCCTACTATAATTTTTATCAAAATAAATACAAAATAAGGGGAATTAAAGAAATATTCATCTACGATATTTCCCAACAAAAGATCTCTCTTTTAATCAATTATGAATTATGGGATAATAGCCGTGAGATCAAAGATACATTCATTACCAACACTCAATAAAAAAAGTTGAGATAAATTAGAAAATTAAAAAAAAAATAATAATCAGAAAAATAAAAAGAAATCACAAATCACGTGAGAAAGACACATGGATAACTGAGGGAGGTCATAGATTGACCAATAGGAAAAGAGTAAAACCAAATTCTTCACTAGAAAAATCGGAAAAAATAATAATTTTTTTTTTTTTTTAAATCTTAAGGTGGGTAAGGAAAGATAGAACGGGAAGGAAGAACGTGGGCATGTGGCGTGTCACATTCATCGGAAACTCAGACCGTACAGCGGAAAACATGCTCTTGCTTTTCTTTTCTTTTTATTTATTTATTAATAAATCTGAGACTTAAATTAGATCTGTTTACTTTGCTTAGTTTTTTCTCCTCCTTTTCATCACTTCTTTTCGTATCTACTTCATGTGATAGTGAGATATTTTTGGCTCCATATATCCTTCAAAAGTCATTTATATACTACTCTTTCTTTTTTTTTTTTGGTGTGTTTGATCCGGTTTATCTTTCATCATTTTCTGTAAATAATTACATTTCCTATAACTTCATGTCTTATTACGGAGAGAATGACCCTATTTTTTTTTCAACTTATTTTCAGGGTTTATTGAATAAGTTCAGTTCATATAAGTTCGAAAACGTATCAATAAGTTCAAATAGGTATCAATAAATTCTTACAAGTACCAATAAGTATTAGTAAGTACTAATAAGTACCTCTATCAATAAATAAATTCAAATAAATACCAATAAGTATTAATAAATACTAATAAGGTTGGTATTTCCCTCGTCTTATTTTTAGCAAAAGTAAGTCCAACAAAAATAATTTCAAATCAGCAACAATAAGTTCAATTCAATAAAATAAGTTCAATTTTTCAAAAATCAGTTTCAATAAATAATTCAGCTCACCAAAAAACGTAGTTGAGGGAAAAAAAGAGTCGGATCAATAAAAATAAATTCAGATAAGTATCAATAAATTCCAACAAATACCAATAAGGGTTTGTTTACTTCAATTGAAAACAACTGAACTGAACTAAACTGAATTGAACAGAACTGAGCTGAACTGAAAGTTTTTTATGAAGGATTAATGAATAATGAATAGCAAAATAAGAGAAGAGTTGAACTGAATTAAACTAAAATGAACTGAGCTGAGCGGATTTTAAGCTGAAGTAAATAGGCCATAAGTTTTGATAAATATCAATAAGTTTAAATAAGTAAAAATAAGTCATGTTTTCGTCAATTTATTTTTGCTTATCTGAACTTATCTTTGTTAAACTGAACTTACTTTTATTTATTTTTGCTGAAATTATTAACAATTTATTAAAGATTGAAACTTATTTTTATTGTACTTAACTTATTTTTGCTAAAATAAATATAAAAAAATTCAGATAAATAAAAGTAAGTTGAAGAAAACAAATCCAATAACTCTAAGAACAAACAAACAATTCGTTGCCTAAAAAAAAAAGGAAAAAAAGAAGCACACAATCAGCTAATCAAGGAGCATTGTCAAAAAAAAAAAAAAAAAAAAAAAAATAATCAAGGAGACACTTGTCTGGTGACTGGTTCAAATTAAAGGTGCAGTGGCCATTAGTCCATTTACATAAATGGGGGATATGGAGGTGAGGTTGGGTACCACATAAGCAACTACGTAGCTAGATGCTCAATTGCTCATCCTTGGCTCCTTGCTCTTTGTAATTGTCTACTTGATCATTGCCGCTGATTAGTCAATTACTCAATACATATACATATATATATATATTTTTTTTTGGGGGGGGGGGGG
>PYUH01000080.1:973034-1047779 GCA_016808085.1 Suaeda aralocaspica
GGGGGGTGGGTTGAGATTTTTCTTTGGGTACGGATGTTTATGGTGTGGTTGATGTCATAAACTTACGAAATTACGTAATGCAATACAAAAGGTCTCTAAATACAATAATGCTTATATATAGGGCCTATTTACTTCAGCTGAAAATAGCTGAGTTGAACTGAAAGTTTTTTATGAAGGATTTGTTAAAGAAATTGCTCTTGAAAACACAAAATAACAATGAATAGAGAACCTTCGAGGCGTGTACTCACTTTCCTAAAAATTATATTTCACCCCTATCACAAGAACATGGGTTTCATGAAATAAGTTTTTGAGATACAACGAAGAATAACTTCTTTGATGATGCTTTAATCAACAAAGAACAATGAAGAACATGCATATAACTAGAAAGTTGAATAAAGTGAAAATGATGATGGACTTTTGAGGAAACTAACTCTTAAGACTTTGATTATGAGAAAAATCTGAAGGTTTTTTTTTTTAAACCTCTTTTTCTACCATCCAACACATATATATCATATATGTTATAAGCATGAAGAGACACAAGCATATAACTACCGTTGAAGCAACGGATAAAGCCCAAACAACCTTTTTGAAGCCTCTATGCGCCCGCATTTTATTAAAACTCGGTCTAAAGAGGGCTTCTGGAGGTCTTATGCGGGCGCACAAAACTCCTATGCGCCCGCATCAGCGGGGGCTATTTGCTCCTTAGTCGCGAGATACGGCTCTTGCATGCTATACTTTTCTTTGACAACTTAACTCACCTTTGCCATGTAAATTATCAAAGATCAAACTTGGATGTATCATACATATACTCTAAATCATTCAACAGGATTAATAAATAGTAAAATAAGAGAAGAGTTGAACTGAATTGAACTGAGTTGAACTGAACTGAACGGATTTTAAGCTGAAGTAAATAGGCCCTTAGTACCCCTAAGGGCTACGACCTTTACATCTACTGAAAACATGTCATAAACTTACGAAAATACGTAATTTAATACAAAAGTTATCTAAATAAAATAATGCTCATACGTAGTACACCTACAACACTGAACGCAATTGAACTGAAATGAAATGAATTGAAAGTTTTTAGTATCGGCTAATAATTTTTAATTATGGATTATTTAGTGGAGTAATGATTTTTAACTACTATTGATTTTTAACTATGGGTTAGCTACGGTTATTGACTTTCAACTACTTAGTACTTCCTCCGCTCCATAATAATTGCAAATTTCACTATTTACACGCTTTTTAAGGAAGCGATTAGATGATGTAAATGAACTAATTACTGAAATTTTTTCTACAGCAAGTCAGCAACAACATATAGTTTTCCTCTTGTTTGTGTTAAAATTATTTTGACTAATTTGTTCATTTACATCATCTAATCGCTTCTTTAAATGATTTACAAATAGTGAGTGTTGCAATTAATATGGAGCGGAAGAAGTATGATTTTTATGGATTGATTATGAATATTGATTTTTAACTATGATTTTTTTTTTACTGTGGATTAATGATGTTTAACTATAGAGTAATGACATAGTAATAATTTTGATATTAATCCACTAATAATTATGAAACAGAAAAAAAAAAATTCGTTATTGGTAGTTTATATTTTGTGAAACAAAAATCTGTAATACCTTTTTATATTATTGTGAATGGTAATCCATTTATGTGGTATAATAACAATTTTGTGAATGATAATTTACTTACATTTTTGTTTAATTCTTAAATGGTAGTTTCATAATATTTTTTTTTTTGGTGAAAATTATAAATTAATAAATATATATGTGAAATAAAAATAATGATTAATTTTTCAAAAATATATCATGAACACACTAATAATATTATGAACAAAAATATTATGAAGTATAAGGTAAAAAATAATTATGTACATAATATATATTTATAATATTATAAACAAAAATATTAACAAAATAAATTAAAAGAAGAGCTGAATTGAAATGAAATTAACCTAAAGCACACAGGTTTCTAGTAGAATGAGATAGAGTTTGTAAGCCAAAAAAGGTTTGGTGGTTTAGGTCTTAGGAAGGGTAGTACTAACAACAAAGCCTTGTAACTAAAACTTCTATGGAAAATTGTTACCGTTCCAAATAATTTATGGGTTAGATTAATCTCTCGTAGATACGTTAAGAATTATTATTCCTCGTTTGATTTTCATGCTACTAGTGTTGTTTCTTGGCAATGGAGAAATCTTATGAAACTTAGACCTCTACTCCAAAAAGAACTTAGATTGCAATTAGTTAGGCAATATGAAGTGATCAAATTTTGGGAGGATAATTGGGATTTTCCTCTTCACCGGCTAAAAATAACACGAGCCATGCATACGTACTCCTCACATCAAGGTTAAAAAAATTCATTACTGAAGATAATCAATGGAATTCCTCCAAATTGAGCTCCTTTTTGCCTACTTGGGTGGTCATGGCTGTTGAAGCTATCCCCATTCCTTTCAAACCGGTCTCAGACAAATTATGTTGGGTGCCTTCTTCAGATGGAAAATTTATCACAAAGTCAGTCAGTAGCCTTATTAATCCAAGATTTTTATAATACTAATTATGACAAAGTTCCTTTCTGTTGGATAAGGAATTTAGATGTTGCCCCCAAAGTGAAACATTTTCTTAGGAGAATTTGTGTAGATGATCTACCTATAAAAGACCGCCTAAGCCACACTAATGTTGCAATTCCCTAATACTGTCAAATTTGTAATCACCACTTTGAAGATACATTTCACATTTGATTCGATTGTCCTTTTTCTAAAGATATCACTTCAAGCCTAGCCACTAAAGGTTGGCTTGTTCCTTTTTACGATCCTTAGCTTCTATTTTTATTGTGAGCGATCTATGTACAATTATAGATAACATTGGTTTACCTTGTTTCTCTTCTATAATTGTAATTTGGTGGTTTATTTGGTTTTTTCGCAATTCAGTAATTTTTCAGAATGAAAGTACTACTAACCAAGCAACCGTCCAAATTATGAATTACTATAACAATTGGAAAGAGAGGATCGTGTGAGATGAAGATCGATGACATTGATTCCTCTCCAGTGTTGAGTTCCTACCTTATGTTTTGAATGATGACAAACTACATTAAACTATTATATTATATGCAAGTTTATGTTTGCATGTGCAGGTAATAAAGAAACAAGTTCAATAGATGACAAGATGAAGCTCATGAAGCCAAGTGTTGAAGATTGCATGAAGACCAAGTTCATAGAGTCATACTCTTAAGACTTAGATGCAATGTAATTGGTATGAAGGTTTATATATGCACTATAAAGGATGAGATTAGAGATATGAAATAATTATGGATGACAAGGAACCTAAGTTACTTATCACATAATTATAAGTAAACTTAGCTGATTGGAACAATCTGGGAACAGTGCTGAACCAGTCCTCTCGAGTTTACTTTATACATCCATATTTTAGGAAAGTTTCTTTCCGTGCAAAATTGTTTTCAAAAATTATGCGGATGCTTGGATTGTTATGCAAGGTAGGTATTCTTAAGTATGGCAAATATGTTATATTTGTACTGATTTTATTTGATCTCAAATAAAATCAGTGAGAATATTTTTTGTGGAATTACTTCCATAATTCTAAAAAAAAAATATTCTCTTGCAATATTCTATAACATACTAGCCAAAGGCTTATTTAAGGATATCTACGGGCATACAAACAGAACACTTTTGCAAGAACAAAAATTGAAGAACACTGATTGCAAAAGTTCTCTCTCTAAGTCTTAACCTAGCATAAACCCTATTACCACGTTAAGGTCTTAATCTACTCTCTTTTGTAAGCGTTTGGGCTAATTATTATTGAGAGACAAAGTGTTGTAATTTGAGCATTCTGTGAGTTCAGTTTGCTGGGGAACTTAATCTGGGATCAACTTCATTTGAATCTTCATAGTTGAAGGTTGAGTCGAACTTCCATAGGTGGAAGTTGGGGAATTATATTGTGCATAGGTGCATAATTGATTGAGTGTAATTTTTTTTGTTATTCTGAATTGATTAATATAAAGAGTGAGAGAGTGGAGGACGTAGACTTATTAAAAGTCGAACCTCGTTAAATCTTAGTGTTGTTTATTTTATTGCATTGTTGTTTCCGCTGCTTGAGAACTGGTTCTTATAATCAATCGAAAAATTTACAACAATCTTACAACACTCAATTCACCCCCCCTCTTGAGTGTCACTTGCACTTTCATCAAGACATTTTTAAAAACAAGTCCCATATAGATCGTCAAAACCCCATTAATGTTTTCTAGAACCCTCCTCCACAAGGCTATCTTAAATTCAATTTTGATGGCTCCAAATCAGACACTTCCAGTGCAGCTATTAGCTTTATCATCATAAACCATGTAACTGAAGTAGTTATTGCAGCCGCTAAAAACGTTCATAATTCTAGCTCTATTATGTAATTAGAGGCTTTGGCCCTTTGTGAAGGACTTAAATATGCCATAGCTTTGGACATAAATCGACTTTTAATTAAAGTGGACAACCTAGTGGTAATTAATTCTATTAGAAGAACTTGGTAAATTACATGAGAAATTCATAGTTTGTTTATTGATTATAACATTAGATTGATCTTAGAAAATTCAGCTCTATTATTATTTCTCATTGTTTTAGAGAAGTAAATCAAACGACAGATTTATTTTTAGCTCATAAAGTCATGCCTACACTAATATAATATTGTGGTACACCCCATGTAATGTGTCACTAACAACACAGGCTCTCAAAAAACAATAAAACTAACAACGCAAATCACAATGATACATATATCACACACAATGTTTCTTATCAACAATGTAGCTAGACATTTGTGTTTTCAACTTAAAAATACAATATAGGTAGATAAATTAATAACTACTATTACATTCACAATCTCGAACAAGATGACCAAATAAAAACTGTCACCAAACAAGCAAACGTTCATCATCATGCTTAGCTTGAAGTCAAATTCCCTACTAGATTAATAAGTAAATCTTATTTCAGCCTAATTTGAAACACAACATGATAAGTAACCCAGATTTTACCTAATTTGGAACCAAACATTCGAACATGGTTGCTAAGCATGTTAGAATCTAATCTTTATCAAGGATCCTAAATTATTGATCACCTCATAATGGTATGTTTAATATAATAAAACAAGGGCTAAACAATATATTAAAAGGTGTTTGAGACAACACAAGCGCCACGTAACTTATGCAAGAACCGTACATATACTTAGAAATGTACTGTAACAAGGATCAAACCCATGACCTTTTTCATGTCATCTAACCTAATTACCAGCTCAACCAAATTTTACTTATGCTCTACATCTATATTTTAAAATATATTCTTTCAGTGGTAGCCTTACAATCAATACAACAACTACTTGACTACAAAGTACAGGCGTGGGTACTACATTCTTGAACTTCTTCAACCTTAACTCATATTTTAGATCAATGTCTACGTACCAAACTGCTAATCGACACTAAAGTGATCCGCAATTATTATTGGTTTTTTTTCTCGGTCCAAAAGGAGGAAGTAAATTGATTGTTTGTAATTTTTTGGGGTTGATTTTAATGTGATTAATTTTTTAATTCAGGATGATTATGTATTCAATTTTATAAAATTATAGGAATCATAAGTTATAATGTTTTACTTTATCTCATTTCAAAAGAACTGTGCCATGTGAAACACTCCAAAGTATGTGTATCATGTACACTTGCCAACAAAATAAATTGTGCTTAATTCTGGATTCATGTAATTAGTTCTCTTACAAATCAAGGTCATACATTTACCATCTCAACCAACTTTGATTAATGAATTTAAATATCAACATTGCATTATATATTCATTTCATTTATTAAGTAGGTTAGATGTAAGATTTGTTTATCTTCACAAGTATAAATAAATGAATACATATGAACTGCTCCTATAAAAAAATTAATATTAAATGAAAAATTAAAAAGTAACACTCGATGCATCGCCCGAGCTAATACTCTAGTTTTAAAAACAAAGGGAGTAACTCCATATTGAAATGAGGTAAAGAGAAGAAGACTTCAAAGGCTCAAACGACACTCACACGTCACTATAAAGAAAAAAGGAAAAAAAAACCTACAATCACTGCTTTGGATAAATACTACTATAGTTTGATTTTTTTCTTAACAAGTGTTAATGATAGTTTATATTCTTCATGAAAACCTAACTTACAAAACAGTAAAAATATTATTGCTTGGCATGTTGTTATATTGTCTTTTTTTTTTGTGAAAAAAAAAGGGCTAAACAACTTTAAAAAAACAAAAGGAGTAACTCCATATTGAAATGAGGTTAAGAAAACAAGACTTCAAAGGCTCAAACGACACTCACACGTCACTTTAAAGAAAATAAGGAAAAATGAGAAAAGCCTACAATCACTCGTTTGGCTAATACTCTATAGGTTGATTTTTTTTCTTAGCAAGTGTCAATCACAGTTTATATTCTTCATGAAAATCAAACTTACAAAAAAGTATATTGGCTGACATATTGTTATATTGTCTTTTTTTTTGTAAAAAAAAAAAAAAAAAAAAAAAGATNGGGCTTTAAAATTAAAAAAAAAAAAAGAAAAGAAAAACAAAACAAAACAAAAGCAGTAACTCCATATTGAAATGAGGTTAAGAGAACAAGACTTCAAAAACTCAAACGACACTTACATGTCACTTTGTAGAAAAAAAAAGGGAAAAAAAGGCCTATAATCACTCATTAGGGTAAATACTATATAGTTTGATTTTTTTTCTTAGCAAGTATTAGTCACGGTTTATATTTTTCTTGAAAACCAAACTTACAAAATAGTAAAAATATTATTGCATGACATCGTTGTCGTTTTTTTTAGAAAAAAATAAAACAAGGGCTAAACAATTAAAAAAACAAAAGGAGTAACTCCACATTAAAATGAGGTAAAGAGAACAAGACTTCAAAGGCTTAAACGAAATTCACAGGTCACTCTAATGAAAAAAAGGAAAAAGGAAAAATAAAAGCCTACAATCACTCATTTGGGTACCATTCTTCATCTATAGACCAAGAAAAACGTACAAAAAAATCTCCAAATTTATTTTATTGCGGCTTTTTCTAATAAATAAATGGAAATTAAATAAAATGACTAACGGTTGGGTAGCGTCTTCATGCGGTGTGGAGAGGCACCGCCGGCATGAATCATTAAAATAACACACTCATAAAAAAAAAAAAAAATCTTACCGTTTTCATACTCTACATATTTGTTAGAATTTTTCATACTACATTTAGATCCTGTTCTTTTGGACTTAAGTTTTTGACACTTTAATGCGGTTTACTTCTGTTCAGTTTAATTCAGTCCACTTCGGTTCAGTTCAGCTCATCTCCATTATAATATTAATTACTACTTCATTTCATTCCACTTCAGTTGAGTTCAATTCAGTTCAACTCATTCCAGTTTCGTTTAGTTCAATTCAATTCAAATCAGCTAAAGCTCCGTTTTAGTCCAAAAGAAAAGGGACTTATACAGCATGAAAATACTCCGCTTTTTTTTGTTGAATTTCAATACTTTTTAAAATTATTTTCACTACTATTATAATTATCTATATTACTTTCAATTCAAATTTTTTTTTTAAAAAAAATTTGCGTAGCAAGAGCACTAATTTAGTTATTTAACATAATGCGCATTTTTACATGTATAACTAATTATACAAATCTAATACGGATAATATATTCATATATTAAGTACTTGTAATTTTCGTTATAGTATGGAGATTGTAGCGCAAGCCAAAAAAACGTATGAAAACATGTGCTTCTACATATATTACTCACAACGTACTACTTTAACACGCAAATTGAAATAATTTTTAACATTGATAAATTATAGTCCATCTCTTTCATGCGTTAAAATTATTTCAATTAATTCATTCGTATAAACCTTCAAATCTTTATCTCAATGTGTGTCCAAATAATATGCTACGAGTAATGTGGAGCGAAAGAAGTAATAAATATATATGTATATGACAATTAGACAAATTTATAAAATGACACCATAATTGGGGGTGAAAGTTCGGTTAAGTTGTGGATTATTACCCAACCCAAATCCAAACCATATTTTTCGCTCTTTGAAATTTAAGACTAATCCAATCCATATTGAATTTCAGTCCAAACTACCTAATATCCGTGTTATGACTTTGGATCCAATCCAACCTGAATTTTAAATATATATATATATATATATATATTTATACAACAATTCCTGCTCAAGGTATGTGTAGAAATTTATAGCAATATGCAATAACTCAGTAAGTTATATATTACAAACACACTTCGAAAAAGGATGATAGAGAATTTTAGGAGTTTGCTAACTTTTGGACTCTTGGGCTTAACAGCTTAACAAGTAGTGGGTTTATTACTATTTGGTCTAAAGTTCGGTGTACGGTCGACCGAGGGGCCCAACCAAGTCCAAACCGAAGATCGAAAAATATAAATTTACAATCTAAACGGCACCAAACTACAAAAACAAAAAAATCCAATCCAAATTTGCAAGACGGTACTGTTCAGTCTTCGGTTTTAATCCGAATTACTTTCTCCCCTAACCATAGCAAGAGGAAAACGGGGCAATTGGTCGGACAAGTCTTGCTGACCTAACACATTTTAAAATGAATTTTCATGTTCGATCAAAATAGCATTTCGGATTTAAGTTCTTAGATCACTTGTCTTAACCTATCTAGGTTGGTCTACGACCATTTCAAGTCGTTATTGCTTTTGCCAAATCTTGTTGGCACCTTTTTTTTCTTTTAGAGAAAGAAAATACACAAATACAGAAAATCGAGTTTATTTTAAATCACACCTTAATCGTATGAAAATATGGACAAATGACATTTTGTTATATCTGTCTCAAATTAATTTCATTATAACAATCACTACAAGAAAAAGACCTATTTGCGACAAACTTCTTCCGTCGGAAAAGGTTTCTAATCTGTAGCAAATAATGTTTGCAACGAAAATCCATCGCAAACTGGTCGTCAAAAAATATCAGTCGTTGGAAAATTGGAAATTTGCGATGGATTTTTCGTCCGAAAAAATTTCCAACGAAATTTTAGGCGGCAACTGCAGTAGAAAAGTCAAAGTTGTTTTGCGACGGAAAAAATCCATCGAAAATTTGCGACGGAAAAAAAAAACCTTAAGAAATAAAAGAAAAGCGGCGGTGAGGCAGCAAAAGCTAAGCCACCTACCACCACCAAAGACCACCCCTGAACCCACCCCCAGACCAGAACCATCCTTGAACCCAACTACTGAACCACCCTAACCCACAAACACAAACAACAAAAAAAGTCGCCCAAAAAAACCTAAAAACCATAAAAAATCGTACCACAAAACCACTATAAATTCGAACAAAAAAACTACCAAAAAATCGAAACGAAAACCACCAAAAACCACCTAAAATTTGAACAAAAAAAACACCTAAAATTCGAATTGAACAAAAAACAACCATAAATTCAAACCAAAAAGCAAGAACCAAATTCAAAAAAAAAAACATATAAAAACTGCTTACCTTAAATCCAAACCATTTAACAATTCCGTTGGAAAATTAATTTATAATAAAATTTTGACTTTTTCAAAAAAAAAAAAAAAATATCTGTCAAAGACGTTTAAAAAATTGGGCATTTTCGACGAATTTTAGTGTCCATTGCAAGAAGTTTGTCGCAAATAAGTCTTTTCCTTGTAGTGAACCTTTTATAATTGTTTGTTAAAAGATTGCATCGATCAGTATGTGTGAAATCTCATTTGTTGCAACTAATTTGAAATAGTGTACGGAGTGACATGTTTCTATTATCACTTTCTTCAAATTTCCAATTTAATTCTTAGCCGAACTATTAGTTTTCAATTAAAGGAACAATTTTTTAGAAAGAAGGGCTCTCCCTTCTTTTTAAAAACATTTATGAACAACAAAAAGAAAAAACTCTAAGCAACTCATTTCCATATATAACAGCCATCATCGCTTTAATGTATTCAGAAACCAATATAAAAACACTAGTTCTTTTTATTTGCTTTCTTTACTTTTATCAAGATATTACTAAAGAAATCGATTTGATTTGAGATTATTGGCTAAAAGATCGCGGTGTTTGCTATTCCCGACTATTCTTAGATCTTGCTAGTCAAAGCTTAGATTTGTAGCAAATTTATTGTCACCATATCATCTAGCCTCAATTGGCCAAATACAATCTTCGGTTCCTTGGCTTGGGCTCCGACATGTGTCGCATTGATCGTATAAGATCCTTAATTTAAATCTTGCTGATTTCTGGGTAATTTTACTAATGGGTATTCTAGCCTTTCTTACATCCCAATTTAAAGGTGATTCCTTCTTGCTCTGACGGCTCGTGGCCTTAATTGGCTTTTTTTTTTTCATGAAAAAAATGTGAACATCTCAACGAGAACTTGTTCTTGGTAAAGATAAAGAGCTTTCTCCATGGTAGGCATTCGGATTCCTTATACGGTTTTCTTTCTGTTGGCTTGAACCCTTATTGGAGGCTTTGTAGCTAGGTTTTCATTTGCTTTATATCTTTGGCTTTGATCTTGTTGTTGGTCAGCTGTTTGGATGAGTTGGGTTGATATCGTTTCACTACTTTAATTTTTTTTAACAGATTACTTTGGTTATCTTTTGTTCGTCTTATGTTTGCTTATTTGAATTTAGTGGGCTTAGTGAGTATTTATAATGCAGTGAAATTATATAACCTTTTTTCGAAAGAGTTCAAATTTTATTAAGTTTGTTGTTATAAACTTACTTAAAGTTAATTTTATTTAGAAGATAAGGTTTGGTAATTTAAATAAAATAAATCTTTAATTATATTTTTACAAATTAAACTATAACTACTCGTATAATTTAAGATTCCATTTTTATTATGAAAGAAAAATTGACTAGCTTCTACAAGAAACCCAACCAAAAGAGTCCTTATCATAAATTGCTAAAGAAAAGGGGTGATCGAAAGAAAGTAGCTAACTTAGTGTGGTTAGGGCTCTGTTGTTCTTTTCGAGTTACTTTAATTTCTTTTGATTCATCTCACAGGGTTTAACTGAATTTTTCTCGATAATTTCTATTGTTTATTAATCAACTCACTCCAACATTTAAATATAATAAAAAAAAAGGAGCAACCTAGATTAAACATGCAATTTTTTTGGACAATTTGTTGTTTCCTACAAAATCAACCAAAAGTTTTTATTATATTTTATTTTAATTTTTATTTTTAAAACGTTAAAACTTGACTTTCAGGGCCTGTTTACTTCAACTAAAAACAACTGAACTGATTGGAGTTGAGCTGGGCTGAACTGAACTGAACCGAAGTGATGGTGAACGGTAACGTTTTTATTATGGATTATTGATTTTTAACTATTGATTATTGATTTTTAACTATGATTTTTATGGATTGACTATGACTATTGATTTTTAACTATAGATTATTAATGATATTTAACTATGGAGTAATGACATTTAACTATGGAGTAATGACATAGTAATAATTTTGATATTAATCCACTAATAAATAAAAATTCGTTATGATATTAATCCCTTGGAAAATAGGGTGACTCTCACCGCTTTCATAAACGGTCGGAAATACTCGCCTATGGCGGAAGAACTAACGGAAAAATACTCTACTCTCAGCCTTGAAGAGGAGGAAAATACGGTTATCGATGTGGGCGATGCAGTAGTGACGGAGGATGAGGACAAAGTATCGTTGATGCTCGTTGGAAGGAAACTGTCGGATCGCCCTTTCAATGTGGAGGCCTTCAAAAGAACGATGAATATGGTGTGGGCACTATCATGCAAAGCGGTTATCTGAACCATTGCCACAAATAGATTTATATTCCAATTTTTCCATTGGCGTGACAAAGACAAGGTCTTGAATGGACGACCATAGTGTTTCGATCAAAAACTGTTGATTCTAAGCGAGATCTCAGACGACGAACAACCGTTGGACATTCCCCTTGATTTTTCCCCCTTTTGGGTAAGACTGTATAACCTCCCTATTAATTATCGGTCGAATACAGTGATAAAGGCCATTGCAACGACGATGGGGGATGTCATGGAGATGGAAGACACGGAACTAGGTTTAGAAAATTTTAGACGAGTACGGATTATGATGGATGTAACGAAACCCTTGCGAAGGGTGCATATGGTTAAGACGAAGAATGGGACAATTGTAAAGGTGGAGTGCAAATATGAGCGGTTACCTTACTTATGCTTTGTGTGTGGCTTAATGGGACACAGTGAGAAGGATTGTACGCATGCCTCTTCTCCACGTGATGCGAAGGACGTAGGATGGGGATTATAGTTGAAGGCTTCATCGCGGAAAGATTTAACAAAACTTAGGGAGGAGGAAGCAGCAGTAGTGTCAACGCGGAAGTGCCTTTTCATTACGAAGTCTAAGACAAACATGGAAAGTGAAGAGGGGAAAGGTGGGATGGCGAAGGGTGAGCAGCTTGAACAAGTGACCAAAAATCAAGCTAACAGTTATTGTAATGAAGGGATGTGTAGTGGTTATACCATTAATAGTGCAAATGAAGGGGAGATTAGTAACAACCTTGAAGCAGAATTAAGAAGGGTAAAGGGTAATATGGGGGTTAATGACGGAATGTTACCACCTTATAGTGGCAATAACATGGCAGAAGAGAGTATAGGGAAGAGAGAGAGGGTTTTGAGGAAGGTTACTCTACTAAAGAGAAAGGGTAGTGAGGACCAAAAAGTGGAAAAAAGGGGGGGGGGGGGCTTTAGTGTTGGCGAAACCTATAGTGGATCAAAAAGAAAAGCGGAAGGCAGTGAGGGGCATGTAGAGATGGAGGAGGTGGGTGATGTTGGTAGTAAGCGTAGCAAAGTAGGGGCAGCTAATGCTCAAGTAGCGGTGGTTGATGAGGATCAACCCCGCGAAGAACAATGAAAATCCTAAGCTGGAACTGTCAGGGGTTGGGCAATCCCCCGACAGTTAGAGCCCTCAACAACTGGTGTTGGAACGCCCAGAGATGGTCTTCGTTATGGAGACCATGACTGATTCACATAGAGTAGAGAAAATTCGGAGCAGGTGTGGGTTCCAAGAGGGGCTTTGCGTAAGTAGCAATGGGCGAGCTGGTGGAATTGGACTGTGGTGGAGGGATGTGAATGCACATCTTATCTCTTACTCTGATCACCATATTGCAGTGGAGGTACGCGATTCGACTAACGCTCCCAAATGGGCTGCTGTTGGTATTTATGGGTGGGCGGAGAATGCAAATAAACACCTTACGTGGGAGTTAATGAAGGAGCTGAAAGGAGCTATTGAGGTACCTATTATCTTTTTCGGTGACTTCAATGAAATATTGGATGAAATAGAGAAAGAGGGAGGCGTGTGCAGGAGTGAAAGGAGAATGGATGCGTTTCGGGAAGTGGTAGATACGTGCATGCTAAGGGATTTGGGTTTCAAGGGTAGTATGTTTACTTGGAAGAGAGGCAATGTCCCAAATAGGGTCATTAGGGAAAGGTTAGATAGATTCCTTGCTAGTATGGAGTGGTGTAATATTTTCCCTTTCTCTAATGTAAGCCATTTGCCGATATTTAAGTCTGATCATGCGCCAATTTTACTTAATATGAATTCCCAAAGACCTAACAACCGTAGGAGCAAGAGGTTCCACTTTGAATGTTTTTGGCTTTCTAATGGGGAGTGTGAGAGGGTGGTTAAGGAGGCTTGGGAGACAAGTGGGGAAACACCTATCTCGACTAAGATCAATACGTGTGCTTTGAGGATTAGTGAGTGGGCAGTTGCGACTTTCAGTAATGTGAAGAAAAAAATGAGGGACAAAGAGAAAGAGCTACAAGAGTGGCAAAGTCATTTCCCAGATGCACCTATGCTAGAGAAGTGTAAGGAGATCGTGAGGGAGCTCGATGAGCTGCAAAGAGTAGAGGAGTCTTACTGGCATGCGCGTTCGCGGGCTAATGAATTGAAAGATGGTGATAAAAACACCTCCTATTTCCATCATAAGGCCAGTCAAAGGAGGCGAAAGAACTTCATAAGGGGTTTGGAGGATGGGGGAGGTGCAATGAGATTTGAAGAGCGAGAAGTGGACACTATTATTGCTTCGTATTTTACTAATATGTTTACCTCTTTGAACCCCACGGGATTTGAAGAGGTTGTTGCAGGTTTACCATCTCCCATCACCGCAGAAGTAAATACAAATCTTACTATTCTGCCTACGGAACACGAAGTGCGAGAAGCTCTATTCCAAATGCACCCTAGCAAAGCTCCTGGAGTGGATGGAATGCATGCGATCTTCTTTCAAAAATTTTGGCATGTTGTAGGGAAAGACATTTGTGATTATATTCAGAGATGGTGGAACGTATATGAAAACATAGAGGAGATCAGTAAAACTTGCATTGTGTTAATCCCCAAGTGTAAGGACCCAAAGAAAATGGCGGAATATTGTCCAATTAGCCTATGTACTGTGGTCTACAAAATAATATCCAAAGTGCTTGCTAACAGGTTGAAAGTGTGCCTCCCCTCCATTATTTCAGAACATCAGAGTGCCTTTGTCCCGGGTCGACTTATTACGGATAACGCACTAGTTGCTTTTGAGATCTTTCACTATATGAAGCGTAAGAGCAGTGGTAGAAATGGTGTGATGGCAATGAATCTAGACATGAGTAAAGCATACGATAGAGTTGATCGAATGGGTTTTCTTGGAGAGGGTAATGGAACACTTGGGGTTCAGTATTGACTGGGTGCGACGCATTATGGACTGTCTAACGAGTGTTTCATATACTTTTAAGTGGAATGGGAAAATGAATGGGCATGTACTTCCAAGCAGGGGGCTTCGCCAAGGTGACCCATTATCACCCTACCTGTTCCTTCTTTGTGCAGAGGCTTTCTTAAGACTCATCTTAAGAGCTAATGAAGAGGGATATTTGCATGGGGCGAAAATTAGTCGGTGTGCTCCACCAGTCTCACACTTATTCTTTGTAGATGATAGCATCTTGTTCACTAGAGCAACACTTCAGGAATGCTCGAAGATCGCCGACATTATTGGTATGTATGAAAGAGCATCTAGACAAAAAATCAACTTTGATAAGTCTGAAGTGTCCTTTAGTAAAAATGTGGAGAGGCAGCGTCGAGATGAGATACTTACAATTTTGAACATGCGAGAAGTAGTGAAACACGAGAAATATTTAGGTCTCCCGACATTCGTTGGTAAATCGAAGAAGGTAATTTTCAAGTGCTTAAAGGATAGAGTGTGGAAAAAGGTACAAGGATGGAAGGAGAAGCTACTCTCACTAGGCGGCAAGGAAGTGATCATCAAGGCAGTAGCACAAGCTATTCCAACATATATGATGGGGCTGTTTAAAATTCTGAATGGCATTTTAGATGATATTCACGCACAGTTGGCTAGATTTTGGTGGGGGGGCTAAAGGCAATGAGCGTAAATTACATTGGCTAATTTGGCAGAAATTATGTCACCCAAAATTACTAGCAAAGCAGGGGTGGCGGCTCTTATGTAACGAAAATTCCTTGGTACACCGCATATTTAAAGCGCGTTATTTCAAGCATGGTGACTTCCTTAGCTCTAATAGGGGCTATGATCCAAGCTTTGTCTGGAGGAGTATATGGGGAGCTAAGTCACTGCTTATGGATGGTTTAAAATGGCGGGTAGGTAATGGGGTGAATATCAATGTTTGGAACGATGCGTGGTTATCGGGAGACACCTCTTCACTTGTCGCTAACCCGAACCTACAATGTTCTCCTAATATGAAAGTCTGTGAGCTTATTGTTGAAGAGAATGGTCAATGGAGAATGGAGGTACTGGAAAGCATTTTTACGGGAGAGGAGGTGCGGTTAATTCAACAAATCCCCTTAAGCGTGAGGATGCCAACGGATAAACTTTACTGGTGGCCTGCAAAGGATGGCATGTATACAACTAAATTGGGGTATTGGTTGGGGAGGCTGGGACATTTAAGGGGATGGGCGTTGATGTTTGGCAGGACTGCAGCAGAAGTGTGGCAAGCTGTTTGGAAGTGCGGAGGACCTCCAAAGCTTAGCCACTTTGTTTGGCGCGCCTGTAGTGGAGCCCTTGCTACAAAAAGAAGGCTGATGGATAGAGGTGTGGTGGTAGATGGACAATGCCGTCAATGCCAAGAGGAGGAAGAAACGATAGCACATGCTCTAATCGACTATCCCCTAGTGAAACCAATATGGGAGAACTCTCCCTTCCATACGGAGCTGGCAGAGGCACCAAGAGGCTCTTTCATAGACCTGTTTGTATGGTTCAAACAACACGTGAGCAAAGAGCAATTACTGGGTTTCTTAGCTACGACGTGGGCGGCTTGGGCCTTTAGAAACTTAGTGTTTTCAATAATCAGTGGACGTCTGTGGAAGTGGGTGTTGCGGGATTTATGAAGTTGGTGAAGGACTTTAACCTCTATGCAAGAAGAGTGATAGAGAAGCCCAGAATATGTCATGGGGTAGTTTCGCGAGACTCGTGGCAAGCTCCAGCAGAAGGTTCCTTTCGTGTTAATACGGATGCGACTGTAATGGTTGGAGTTGGAGTAGGTTTAGGGAAGTTATCCGGGATTCTCAGGGGAGGCTGCAGGCAGTGGGGGTACAACGGATGCAGGGATAGCTGAAACCAAACGTGGCAGAGGCACTAGTGGCGAGGTTTGGTATGCGACTGGCCTTGGAGCTGGGGTACAGGTTGGTGGAGCTTGAGTGTGATGCGTTGGAGGTTATTAAAGCTGTTAACAACTCGTCTTTCGGGTTCACCCCCTTTAATCTCATCATAGAAGACATTGTTAAGCTAGGAGATATATGCAATAGTTTTAACGCTTCTCATGTACGTAGGAATGGCAATGTTGTTGCTCATACAGCAGCAAGAGTGTGTCCGGTGAATGGTGATAAGCAAGTGTTCATTACTGACTTTCCTCAAGGTATCATAGCCTTGATGGAGTTTGATTGATTAATGAAACTAAGTTTACCCTAAAAAAAAAAAATCGTTATTAATAGTTTATATTCTATAAAATAAAAATTATTAATTACATCTTCAAATTTTTGTGAATGTTAGTCCACTTATGTGGTATAATAATATTTTTCTAAAAAATATTTCTCTTATATTTTTGTATCATTTGCTGAATGGTAGTTTCATAATATTTTTTTTGTGAAAACTATAAACTAATATATATATATATATATATATGAAACAAAAAAAATTGATGATTAATGTATCATAAATATATTATGAACACATTAATAATATTATGGACAAATAATATTAGAAACAAATAAATTAGCAAAATAAAAGAAGAGCTGAATCGAACTAAATGCAATTGAACTGAATTGATTTTAAGCTGAAATAAAAAGACCCTTATTTTGTCATCTTTCAACCCAATTTTCTACCCTCATCTTTATCATTTTATCATTTAACACCCAACCTTTTAACACAATTATTGTACTCCCTCCGTTTTTTTAGTAGCAACAATTCACTTTTCACATTTGCCGATGCACATTTTTAACAATTCATAACTCTAATTATATATTTGTATAAATTATAAAAGTTATATATTAATAAAGTGCATGCTAACTGCTAAGGCAAATCAAACGAAATTCATATTAACCATATTACTCTCTAGACATTGATTATAAAATTAAATCAAAGCTTGAAAGATGGAAAATGCAACTTTTGTAATATTGCAACTAAAAAAAACAAATGCAATATAAAATAACAATCACTATATATTTTATTCCCTTACACAAAAACCCGATTTAAAGATAATGTAGCAAATATTTTGTAACAAAAACAAAAATTTAATTTAAAATGAGTAAAAAAAAAAATCAACTTTGAACCAAATTTATACCACAATTTTTTTTTTTTTTTTAAAAAAAGGTGCAACTCCCAAGGGTTGCAAGTGGGGTTACATCTCCCCCTCCTGTTTTTCCTCTCTTTGCCACTTTATTTAATTTATTTCCTTATATTAATTGATTCCCCCCATAGGTTAAGTTAATTAATCAAATTAATAAAAATCAATCAATGTCATTAATTACTCCAATCTCTCAATACTATGTGGGGTCGTTTATATTTTTATTGCATGTTTGTCTGCTCCTCCACATTTTCATGTCTATAAAACACATCTACCCCCAACTTTCCTCTTCTTCTTTCTTTCTTTCTTTCTTTTCTCATGTCTTCTTTCTTCGCCATTTTTGTTCCTCACTAAGCTCTATTCTTTTCCTTCTTTCTAACTCCCTATTTTCCCAGGTATTCTTCTTCTTCTTCTCTCTCTTCTTTACTACTGTTATTTCCCCCTTTCTAATTTCGTTCTTTTTTTTTATTTATTTATATTTATATTTTATCAATTACCTTTTTCTTTATATCTGATTTGTATGATCTTAGCTCAAATTCTTTAAATGTTGTTTTTTTAGCATCGAAATCTCCGTTTTTCTTACTTAGGGTTCATACAATCTCATATCAATAAGAATATTTTTTTTTTTTTTAAAAACCTCTTTTTTTTTTGTAGATTTAAACTTCAATCGTCAACTTTCCAGTCACAGATCTCACGGCTTCAATTTTTATGCTTTATTTTTTCTTTCCTTCAAATTAAGAAGCTGATAAATTAATGTTTTTATTTTGTTAAAAGAGGATTAATTAACGTTTTCGATTATTTTCTGTTATGCAGGCGTTATAATTCTTCGTAGAAATTTTTAGACCGTTTCGTGTAAATACAGCGTAAATACATACACTAATTTCCAGATTTAAATTCAAGGCTTCAAGCTACAAAATCAGAGATCAAAAGAATCAATCAATTTCAAAACGAAATTGAAAGATGATGAATTACTGTGGAATTCAACAAAACGGCGTCGTTTCTTCTCGTGAAGATTTTATGAGTTTTGTTTCAATTTCAACTGTTAATTGTAGTAACAACAATAATAATAATAATAATAGCAATAATAATAATAATAATAATAATAAAATTATTAATAATTCCACTAAATCAGACCACCGCAAAGATTCGGTTGTTTGTCCTAAGCCTCGCCGCGTTGGTGCCCTCAACGAACCTTCTAGACCTATGCGCTGGCACTTTGGGTAACTTTTCTTGATTTTTGATTTTCCGTGATTTTTCTTATTTTTTTTAGGATTTTTTAGTGATTTTTTAGGATTTTTTTTTCATAAAAAAATTGTTTATTGAAAGTTAGATTTGAATTTTTGCAGGCATCATTCTGAGCACTCTGATTCCAGAGCTGGGTCTGAGCTGTTAGATATCATTCTCAGTAAGGTATTATTTTATTCTATTAATTTTTTGATTTTCAGTATTATTTAATTGAAATTATTGGGGAGTAGTGAATATAATGAAGATATATTGATGTGATGTTTCTATTATTTTATGTTAAATTGCTGCAATTAATATGTTACCAAAGGATTATAAAATTGGTTGACTAAGTCTAAAAATTAGAATTCAAATCAAATAAATACTCAGTAATTTTTTTTATTTGTCTTTGGTTATATCTCGCAATATACAACCGGTTGTACTAGGTATTTCTTCCGTGCTTATTACTTTTGAGACGTATTATTTGCAACAATTTGATATACATTTGTTATGAAAGTAACATGTTAGTATATTAAATATTAAAGGTGAAGTAATAAAAGTTGTAATTTTGAGGATAAGTGAATGATGTGTTATGTGTGGTTCAACTGTTGAAGTGGTGGGTGGGGGGAAAATCCTCTATAATTGAAAGGGAAGAGATTTGAGTTTGTTGTAAAATAAAGCAAAAATAATAAATTTAAAGAGGCAAAAGCCAAAGGGCAATCTCTAAATGGCCAACCAACTTGTCTTTGTCATGATTTTTTTTTTTTTTTTTATTTCAAAATTTGAATGTGGACAAACTGTAATGGGACCTAATTTGATTGGGTTGATAATTATAGGATACTAATTTTAAGTGATTACGTTTGATTTTTAATTCTTTTAGGTTTGTGTCGAATTCTGTGACTAATTGCTTGTTTGATTCGTCTTTGACTTGTTAAGCTTGTGTTTTGGCACGTTGATAACTTGATATTATTAATTGTCTCACTTATTGATTACAACAAATTTGGTTTTAAAATTGATTTGCTAATCTCTTGTTTTCCTTGGTTTTGAATTATTGTTTTCCTTTGTTTTGAATTTGAATTAGTATAGAGGATAAAGGAATATGGATCTTTTGGTGTGTAGCTTTCAGTAGTGATTTTGAATAATCTACTTGAAAACTACGCGAACAGAAAAGTTTAGCACTTGTCGATTCCTAAGAGCACTTGTAATACTTTCTGTGAAATTTTACTTGTTGAAATTAGTATTTGTTGCTTGAAACGTGGAAGGGGGGTTTCTGATTGAGATGAATGGTTTGTGATTATGGCAGGGAGTTGTTCATGGTGGCGAGAGGGCAAGCACACAAGTAGCTTCATCGCCTCCATTTTTCAGCGGATCACCTCCAAGTAGAGTATCTAACCCATTAATTCAGGACGCAAGATTCAGGGAGGAAAAACAATTGATTCCTCCAATAGCACCACTGCCATCATCGCCGATACAGGCTGCTGTTTCAGGGTCTACATCCTCACCCAACTCTTCTGCAAGAAAAGGTGGATGTATTAGGGCGAATTTTGGAAACAATCCGGCAGTTCGGGTTGAAGGGTTTGATTGTCTTGACAGGGACCGCAGGAACTGCAGCATCCCGGCCTTGGCTTAAGAACCCTCCATCCCCGAAAACAAGTACATATAGTGAATCGAAAACGACAGAAGCCTTAAAGGCAAAATTATAACATTTTAGAGAGGGAAAAAAAGATAGCATGAGAAGAATTTTGGTAATTTCTCAGAGCAAAGAGATGAGGAGATTGTCATTTTGCATTGTAAATATGCAGTTGAAAGGGGTTCTTTTTGTTTTTTTGTAAGTAGTAAAAAAAAAAAAATCCCATGTAAGTAGTTGACTAAATAAAAATGATGGGAGTTGAGTCTGGTAGACTTCTAAGTGAAATTAGTTGGGCTGAGAATTGGGCTTTCGTTTTCTTTCTTTTTTTTTTTTTTTTTTTTGGTTCTGTTGTTCTTTTGAGTACGTGTGTGAAATGAGGAAGGGGAATATTGGTGTTACTTGGTAGTATATTCTGGTGTTGTTCTACCCGTACGGCTAATTCTGTTGGGAAGTGTATAAATGATGCTTTGTTATGGAAGTCCTTTAGTTGTAATAGCATGGCCGGGTGTATATATATGAGGAGCCCTTCAAGGGTTTTTAACAGTTTTCGTACTCGTATTTTAGTATTTCCCGTAGTGTCATGCTATGTTCTCCCAAACAAATGCTATAACAAAGTAGAGTATGTATTGGAATGAATTAGAATAGAAAGGCGTACAATTTGCAAAGAGATCTTATAAGAGACAAGGAAGCTATGCTTCTCCCAAACAAATGCTATAACAAAGTAGAGTATGTATTGGAATGAATTAGAATAGAAAGGTCGTACAATTTGCAAAGAGATCTTATAAGAAGACAAGGAAGCGGATCATATATGGTATGGTAGTTAAAGTTTGTACACCTTATATCTTATACGACGGCATGAGAAAGCAGATCAAATAGAGCAGTTAAGTTGAGCGGACCGAAATAGAGTGTTAGAATTTTTTTTGTTCGTAGTTAGAACTTGGAACAAGATGTTGCATATTGTGTATTGGTACCATTATTCACTAATACAAATGGGAAACCTGTTGTGTTTTACTCATAACAAGGATGCATTTGTTTGATTTGTCACAATTTGTAACTTGTTATATATTCTAATATAATAACTTTTTTTTCCTAAAATATAGTTAAATGATATTAATAGTTTAATATGTGTATCAACAAATGTGAAGTTAGTAACTTAGTAAAAATTTGCTATTACCTAAAAACAATAAACAAGATATGCCGTCCCATACTATATTATTACCTTCATTGATGACTCAACCCGGAGTTATAAACTTATAACCCCCAGCACACAACCAAGGGAGATCCGAGGTGCTCAAGCAACCCAACCCTCTTCACAAAGCAACTCTAGTTCCCGGTCTTTGGCATAAGAAAAAGGGGAGCTTGAATCCATGAGTTCTCTTCCAAGCTTGAGCAGGTTTGCCAACCAAGAAAGAAGAACACGAGAATCGGTACAACAGTGGCTGTTTGAAGAGTCTCGTCGCATTATTTCATTGAAACCTTCTCCCACACTTATTTGCCATCAAATTTGATTGGCCCACCTCATATAAAAAATCACCTTTAATTTTACTTTTTATACAGAAAAATTATCCTCTTGCTTTTTTTTTGATGAAATGGATCAATGATATTTAGTGGCACATATTATTATTATTATTATCTAGGATCTACTGCAATTGGAAAGAAAGTTTTGCCACTTGAGCTACCCCTTACTCTCAATGACACATATTATGATACACAACTAACACAAGAGTGGGATAACAGAGCTTTTTTACCTAAAAAAATCATAGTGAGTCATTTTCGTTTAATAATTATTGGTATAGTGAGACTAGTGACTAATACAAGGAATAGTCTTTGAAGACGGCTACAATTGAGTTATGTTTTATATGAAACACTCCATATAATATTTCTTTATGATTGGACTTTTGATTTCCAGTTCTATATGCTATCCTAAGGGTTAAATGTGCATGTAAACGGTATGTATTTTTCCTACAATGATTTTAATTTAGAAATTTATGATGAAGTTATGTTTAACTTATTTTCGTTTATGTGATTTTTTTATAATCTTATAGTATTTTTTTAATCGATATAATAAATGTTTAATCTCCCATACTATTTCAGTATGTTTTTTTGTTCTTTAATATCTTATTTTTATTTGATTTGAAAATTGGTGCTTTATTTTTTTATGTTAAATTTTAGTACTTTTTTTTTTTTTTGTTTTTTGTACAAAAACACAAATGTTAATTTCATCTGACATATTCCATCACAATTTTTGTCTAATTGGCCCATTGTAAGAAGAAGATTTCAATTTGTGATATATTGATCAAGTTTTCACATCTTCCAATAGAAAACTTTAAAAAGTTAATATCTCTAGTTATATATTTCAATTATTAAAAATCTTTGGAAAATTTGCATCGAAACAAATCAAACAAGATCACATGACTATATTTTTTGTTACATATAAAATATCAAAGTGCGTCAAAATTACAAAAACTAAGTAGGGAGTATATATAATTTTTCCCTACTTTTTATGAGAATCTCTAATGTTAATTTTGCTAACAAAAGGCTTTGATATGTAAATGTTGAACAAAAAATAACAATGGGATAAAAATGTTTTTAATAACTAGTTTTCTCAATTTTTTTAAAAATTTTTATTAGCATCACTTTTTCATAACTTAATTTATTATAGAGTAATGAAGTAAATAGCGTTCAATATGCCTTTTTTTTCTCTCGCCTCTCTCCTTCCTCTTTTCTCTCCTAAAAAACCCCACGCTCTATTCATGAATTTTCAGGGGGCTTTTATCGATTAAAAAATTTGAAGAAATATTACTTGGAATTTTTTTTAATTTCTAAATTAATTAATGAGCGGGAAAACTTAGATTAGTTAGTTTTAAATAAAACGAGCAGGAAAAAACCACATCACGGCACTTGTCAAGCTGTGGTGTGAGTAACTTTTCTTTTACAGCTTGTTTGGATACATAAAAATGGAGGGAAGGGAAGGGAATAGAAAATAAAGGATGGAGGTTCCTCTATTAGGATAGCAAAAATGGGAGGTGAGGGAATTGGAAGGAAGAGAAATGGAAGGAATTTGTTCCCTTCCATCCTTGAGCAACAAATCCATCAAAAATTGAAAAGATTTGGAAGGAAATTCACACTATAACCCTTCTCCACCACTACCATTACCACCACTGTGTCTTGTCCATCTCCTTTGTTTTAAAATGCACTCACTACAAAAATAAGTCAATTTAGCAACCGATTTTGGCAACGATTTCAAATTAATTGCGAAATTGGCAACAAAATATTAAAAAATGGTTGCTAAATTAATTAAATGATATATATTTGGTTGCTAACCGGCAACAAATATTGAATAAATAGTTGCTAAACTTATGTACCAAAATTGACAACCAAATGATTTTTTAATGGTTGCTAAATGGCAACCAATTATCCCAAAAAATTAGTTGCTAAAATTATGCACTAAAATTGGCAACCAAATGATTTTAAATTGGTTGCCACTAAATAATGGCCACCAAATATATACAAAAAAATAGCTGCTAAGCTTATGCACAAGACTTGACGACCAAATGATTTTAATTGGTTGCTAATTGGCAACCAAATATCAAAAAACTGGTTGCTAAGCTTATCCATGATTGCTTTAAAAACATTTGTTATACTACTATTGGTAACAAGATGCATCTTCCTTTTAGGGCGCTTATGTACTAAGATACTTAAAGTTAAGCATGCTCAATTGAGAGTAGTGTTAAGATGGGTGACCTTCGTGGGAAGTTTAACAGTTAAGAGTATAAACTATTTTTTTTTATCAATTTTGAAAAATTTGGCAACCAAAATTGTCAGATTTGGTTGCTATTTGGCAACGAAAATTGATAATTTTGTTGCTAGTTAGGGAAAGTTAATATTTAGTGTGGTAACCAAATATCAAAAAATGGTTGCAAACAACAAATTTTTAGTTCGTTGTAAATGGCAACCAAATTTACAAACAATTAGTTGCTAAATTTCAATGGCTACCACCTATATAGCAACTAGCATATTTGATTGTCAATTTGATTGTTAAACATACTAACAACCGATTTTCCATGCTTCTAATTTCACTTTTTTTTTTGTAGTGACTAACACTCATCCTCACTAGTGGCATCTTATGGAGTAACTCCCTCACTCTCTCTACGTAATATCTTTCATTTTATTTTCTTCTGAACTGATTTGAGCTGAAATAAAGCTGAAATTAAGCTGAAGTAAACAGGCTCTTAGTGTTTTCATTTCATTTTTTACTTCTTCATTTTTATTTTGTTGCAACTATTGCTCTTTAAATTATAAGAAAAACAAGGACTAATTATTTGGATGCTTGAATGCCTTTTACTACTTACATAAGATTGAATCATCTGGAGCTTAATAATTTTGTTTTTGTTTTTGTATATTGCATCAGTAGTTTTTTCTTTGTTACGTTAAGCTTTTTGACACTATTTATAGTGTAACTTTAACCCACTTTGGTGTTTTAATGTATATGTAGTGAAAGATATAGTTATATGAGGACTTAGGACCTGTTTATTTTAGCTGAAAATAGCTGAACTAAACTGAAAGTTTTTTATGAAGGATTAATGAATAGCAAAATAAGAGAATAGCTGAACTGAACTGAGTTAAGCTGAACTGAATTGAACGGATTTTAAGCTGAAGTAAACATGCCCTTATTTAAATCAACTCGATTTATAGTTTTATACTTTTCAATATATACTATAATTTTTTATTTTACCAAATTCAAAATATTAATTTTATAAATTGCATCTTGGGAGATGTGAAAAAGTGAATGTAGCAACTAAAAAAAGACGGAGAAAGTATTGTATAACGATGTAGTTTTTTACCATACCCATGTTATCCGACAATTTTTTGTTGGCGTTTTATCCCATCCCAGACCCGTCTTAGGCCCTGTTTACTTCAATTTAAAATCAGTTCAGTTTCGTTCAGTTAAGCTCTTCTTTTATTTTACTATTCATTAATCTTTCATAAAAATCTTTCAGTTCAGTTCAACTCCAATTAGTTCAGTTCAATTTATCTGTTTCCGGTTGAAATAAACAGGCCCTTAGATTAATTGAATGCGTACCAGTTTTGTACCCGTTCTTGTGCATCACAATTCACAATAGAATATAAAATAAAATAGAAAGAAACATGTGGAGGAAATTAGCTCACATATGATTCGTTTACTTGCACAATTCTTTTCAGTCTTCATAGTAATCTCTGTGCTTTATTCTTTTAAAGCAAGGGACTGGGCATCCACAACCATTTGACACAGTTTGAATGTCAATCTCAACTTTAATTTATAACTACACTACACTGGTGGCTCTTTATTTTCAATTTTAAGTCCACTCAAGGAATTTTGTTTATTGTCAACTCCAAGCATAGTAGCATACTCAATCAATTTTATTAAGCCAAAATGTTATTTTCGTTATTACGTTATTAAGATGATGATAACAATAATGAAATAAAGTACAGGAGTATATTCAAGTAGTGCTAGCATTACATAATATTACGTTCTCGTCAAATAAAAATATTTGAATTAAGAACTATTGTCAAAGACATTTTGTTTTAGTTTTCTCGTGAAAAAATCACTTATCCCATAATTCACTTAGCTTTGACAATTTTTTTTGTATATAATCGGTTGTATATACAAAATTTGCTCGTTTTAAATTCGAATTACGAATTATTTATTTATTTTTTTATTTTCCTTTCTATTGTATGTACCATAACATCTTTTTTTTGTTTGTAGAATCGCTTTCTTGCATATTGCTTCTTGAGCTACTTATAAGGTAGCATGTACATACAACTATACAAGAAAAACAACTCCTTTCCTAGACTTGCAAGGTTTTGTTTTAAGGCTATCCTTGTAGTTGTTATACGTTTGATATCTTAATAAGCAAAATAACAAGTTTATTATTTTCGAAGATTATGAAATAAATAAAAATAGGAAAATAGCTAAAAAAAATGAGCGGATTGATACATAATTGCTTAAGGTGGATCTCATATATGCATATTTATCAATCTATTCTTCGTTCGATCACAATTTGAGTCGAAGATAAAAATTTGACTCATTTTTTCTAAGCAAGAGAGAACAACACCATTATTACTCGTATACAAGAAGTTAGGATTATTCAAATTTAAAGATATTCTACCTCGATGATATGAGCTATTAGCTTGCATACTCTGTTTCTCATCAAACTTAATTTTTTTTTCCCGATAAAATCTCTTTCTTTACTACTTGGTTGAACTTTCTTCTAAGAGAAATAATAAATTTCAAGATTCATTCAGCTCTATATAATGTATTGATTATTCAGAATAGGTCCAAATTCAAAAGTGTCTTATAATTAAATTTTAAATCCACAATAACTTTACTTATATTACCTCAAAGCCTCAAATCATCAAAACTATGTATTAGCTAATATGTAATATTTTTCTTATTCTTTTAAAAAAAAAAAAAAAATCATCAAATAGTTCCCTCAAGAAAATAAGGTCATCACAAAATTGTGATACTAAACAATATTCTATTAAAAATTAAAATAAAATAAAATAAAATAAAAAACCTTAAAAAAAAAAAGGGTAATGAATGCCCAAAAAAAAAGTTTGAGAATTGCCGACATATTTGGGCTAGTCCTAGAAACCAGACAAGTTGTTTGCATAGTTGTATTTTAACTGTCGGTAGGGCCGACTTAATTGGATCCAAATGAGCCACTTGTTATCATACTCTTTTGTTAGTGGGTATATGCCGTTGCTTGTTCTTAAGCTATGATTCACGCATTCACCCAATATCTTATGAAAAGACTTTATTAACCCTTCATTTCAATTCCTAAGACAAGGACAATTTCGACTTTTCAACTTATAAAAGGACAAAAGTATGCCATGTGATCCGAGCTAAAATGTGGGCTAAGCTGTACGTTGTCCTAACTCCTAAAATTTAATTTCCTCCGACATTCGAGATTGATTCATGTTGATAAGATTTTTCTTTGTATTCTATTTTATTTAACTTTTTTTTTTTTTTTAAATATATTTTTAAATTTTCTCTTATAAATAGCACAATCTTGAGTTAGTTGGAAGTTGTGAGCAAAGTCTTGTACAACTTGTATGTAAGACATTGTACTCAAAAACAAAGAAAAAAAACAAAGTTAGAGTTAATATAGAAGAATATATTATACATGGAGTGTCAAAAGAAAAAAATGGAGCATAAAAATATGAGTGTGTCTAGAAAGAAGAAGGCCATGAAGGAGGTTGATAATAAAAAGAATGGTGTAGGGGAGGCGGCGATGGCGGTTGTGGTGGATGAGGAGGATAAGAGAAGGCATAATAATGATAATCCTAATGAAGTCAATAATAATGTACAAGGAAATAGTTCAATCATGGGAGTTGAGCATGATAATTTTGAGGATTGTAGGGTATGGTGGAGGCCAGGGATGTTAGTGGATGAGCAAATGTCATGGGGTTCAATATGGTACTCATATTTGGATGAGGATGCTAATTGTCATGCATTTTATAGTGATGTTGTGGAGGATGATCTTTGGGATTTGAAGAGCATACAACATCCTCCTCCTCAATGATGAGGATAATATATATATATATATATATATATATATATATATATATATATTGACTTATGGCTCAAAAAGAGACAAATTTCATTTTTGTGTGCTATAACTTTGTGTAATGGTCTTGTAAAATTCTTGTCTTGCGAATACGAGCAAACTACATTATTCTTGAGTAATATGGGATATGAAATTTACATGTATATACTTCTAAAAGTTGTGTGGCATAAAATTGTAAATGGTTTGTTGTATCTATATACTTGGATCCTCCTAGAAGTGGATAGGTGGGGTTAGTGTATATATAGGTATATAAGAGTGACATGAGACTAAAACCTTAAATTTTTGTATGATTAGGGGGTATCTTTATGACATATAACTTGTTATAATATTCTCTCAAATTGGTGTATTCAAATATTTCATTTTTGCTAAAAATAAATTTGGCATATATACTTGTTATATCTATATTTCTACTCTATTTTGTCAGATAAAATGATTGATATATTTGAAATAATTAAAAAGAACAAATTCAAATTTATGAAGCGAGATATGAAAGAGACCAGAATATAATTTGGAAGGTGGAAAAATCCTTCAAGCAAATCACTCTCGAAATGTACTTTAAAGCTCATTCAAAGCAAAAAGAATAAGTTGTATTGATTTCAATTGGTGTTTGCAAGAGTAACCTCTCACTCTATCTCAAGTACAAAAAATAACAAAGCAAGAACCCTATCTCTCATGTGTCATGTCACTAAATAATAATGAACAAAATATCTCGATTAGGTGTTTATACCCCAAAGAATTAGGCTAGGGTAGCAAATTGGCACAGACGTGTCTTATTTTGACACTAATGTATGTGTTGAGGTGAGCTAGAAAGAGCCATCTAAATGCTACTGACCACAAGCATGTCACAGAAATATGTTGATCTTTAGTTTGAAGGATATGCTCGAATTAAAGTTGGCTAATCCAACTCTTTGTTGCGTAATTAACACATGTTTTTCACCCTCATCTTATATGCTATACCTCTGATTGAATTTGAGTCGTATACTCATATTCCAACACCTTCAAAAAAATAAAAAATAAAAAAATAAAAGCTTAAACAAGATAGGAACCCTTCATTTAAGGTAGGAAGGTATATCATTTATGTGTAGATAAAGCATTTGTGGTATATGTTTGATGTCATTTTTAATAATTTTCCAACTTTTATTTTTGAGATATATTACTCTTCCGTCTTTTTTTAGTTGCTACATTCACCTTTTCACATCTCCCAAGATGTAACTTAAAAAATTAATATATTGAATGTGGTATAATATAAAATTATATATTTGAAAAGCATACATCGAGATGAATCAAACAACATCTCATGTAACTATATATATTTTTTGTTACGTTTAAAACACCAAAGTGAGTCAAATTTACATCAAAATAGTATAAAAAAAATCCAATGCAGCAAGTAAAAACTTACTGGGGGAGTAATTACAGTATACACTATACAGTGTACTTGTGTCTTACTATCCTTTGTCAGACACGTACATATATAATTTGTAATATAGATGCGGTGCATGTCTAAATAATTTTATTTTAGGGGTCTTTTGGTTGGTGAAGGGGATATGGAAATGACAAAAGGTACTAAGAAAAGGAAAGGATAGGAAAAAAAGTAACTCTCCCATTTTTATTAAGTTCTCTGTTTTAAAAACAAAGGAAAGAAAATATTACTCCATTGTTTTCCACCACCATTATTGTTCATCTGAACCACCTTTGTTTTCCACCACCACCAATTTCTCTCCTTCAGTCCCACTGCAACCATGACTGCTCTTCCCGCCACAGCCACAATACTCCCCACCGCACGTCGCATCCCCTTTTACCACTGTCGCAACGAACACCCCTGCCTCTTCCCTGTACCATAACCTCTAAGCCACCTCTCTCTTGATTCCAAGGTTTCGATCTGTAATATATACACTTAGAACATGTTGAGGAACATGCTCCTATTGCGAAACACATCGTTTAAATATACCAACCTTTATACCTTTATTTATTTATTTATTTATTTCATTCTTCTCTCTCATATTACGTACCCTGATTTAATCTACTTCTCTCTCTTTTTTTTGTCACAAATCAAATCAATTCTCTCTCTACTTTATAAACCTAGAATTTACAGTTTAATCTAACATTTAAATATATGAACATCAATAGATTCTACAGCAATAACCGTGAAAGATTCATTAGCAATTCAACAACATACAAATCAAAACAACAGAAACTCATACGAAGAACTACAAATTCAACACATATTCAATGAAGATTAAACTGAAAACAGTAAGCTGTTGATTTGCAACATTTTCACAATTTCTATTAATCTGCTTAATGTTTTTGATTCTCAAAATCAAATGTAAACTAACAGATGTTCAGAGAATTTGTTCACTGTTTTGAACTTTAAATATTAAACTCTGGATGTTCATAAATTTGAAATTAGAGTTCAAAAAAGTTGTGTTTGGATGTTGATTAGTTTTGTTATAATTTTTTAATTATTGTTTTGAACTTTTATGTATAAAGTTCTGAACGTTCAAAAATTATGAGTTATTGTTCATAAAGTACATTTAAATGTTAATATGTTTTGTTATAATTTTTCAATTATTCTTCTGAACTTTTATATATACATTTCTGAACGTTCATAAATTCTGATTTATTATTCAGAAATTGCATGTGGATGTTAATATATTTTGTTATAATTTTTCAATTATTGTTCTGAACTTTTCTATATAAGTTTATGAACGTTCAGAAATTCTGAGTTAGTGTTTAGTCTATTAATTTTAATTTTTACAATTGTTGCAAATAATACAAACCAGATCATTGTACATGAAGCTGGTGAATCTGATTGGTTGAATATTAAAGTGAACAACGGTGAACAAGAATTTGATCTATACAACAAATATGCTTTTCGAAAAGGTTTCAGCATCAGAAAAAATGAAAAGAATGATATGCTTACCAATATTACTTACAAAATTGAACACTAATTACAAAAATTTGACATTGCCTGAACATTACATACACATACCTAAACATGCTATATAGGTTCAAGCACGTGATTTGCATGCGACCGGGTGCATATAAGAATTTTCCCTAAGGTTTTGAAGGTCAAATTCAAACATATAAATTCTAGATCTTGAATTTTCATGTGTAATTCTGATCATTTAAAACCATAATTCATGATATAAAAAGGTAATTTTATTTGTAAACAAAGTTTTAGCTTTTGAATTCTTACAAGTCACAACATCTTTATATTAACAATTGGGTTTTTCAATTTTTAGTCTCGTTGGTCAAAATTGCGTATACGAAAAATAGATGTATTGTCTTGAAGAATATTATGGGTTAAATATTCTTATGTGACATGCATGAGAATTATTTAAAGTTTACAGAAAATGATTGCGTCGATTAGCTTATCCAAACTAATTTGAAGGAAAAGTATGACAAAAAATTGATTAAATCAGGCATGTGGAATTTTCAGCCGTTTTCTTCAGACTATCAGCTGGAAGATAGAATTTTATTAGATTTTGTTAAATTTATTTGTTAGGATATTATTTTCATGTTTTGTACGTGTGATTAATTAGATGTTATTTTCTTCATTACGATTCAGTTAGAATATCGTTTAGGAAAATCTAGTTTAGTTAGAATTTATGTTCTTTAGATACCCTATTGTTTCACAATAAAATTCATGAGTCTTTGTGTGATAGTTTTGTGCATATGCATGAGTGTTGCTTTAGATGTTCTTTTCCGAATTGTTTCGTGAGTTGAGAGTGAATCAATATATAAAACTCTTAGGTTTAGGTGAGTGAAGCTTAGATTTAAGTGTGATTAATTGTTTGGTAAGTGAAGCCACACAATGGTTCTAAAAAACCCTAATTAGTCCGAATTATTACTGAGTAAAGCTAATAACTAATATCCTTATAGAATTTAAAATGATTGGAACATAATTAAAGCCAAGTTAAATTTGTTACAAACAAAATACACTTCAGCATCTTAAATTTTTTACTTCCCATGGTTTCAAATGGAAACCAACACCTTTGTATGTCTCCACATCATTGAACAACGTATTAGATTATTGGAGGGAAGGTTATAGGGTACCACACATGTGCATGCACCAACAAACCAAGTTTAGGCCGGGGAGTGGCATGAGGCGTAGACAAGTGTTCTACTTTTATCTTATTAATAAAAGCGTCATACATCTACAATAAAAATCTTAAATGAAAAAAAAAAAAAAAAAACATTACAATTTCAAGCATATAAAATTTAAATTCACAAAAATCACGATCGTTGTTGAATAGTTCTAATAAATTTACATACCCTTTTTTGCATCGCTGTTTCATATACAACCTTCTACGAAGATATCTTTCAATCTATTGTAATTTTGACATTGAATCAAGTATGATGTTATTGATCATGTCCATATGTCTGAAATCTGTAGCGATACCACCGGGCACCACCAAACCAAATTTACTATGAACTAATAAAATTATAAACCTAGAAAACAAATAACACAAGTCTCTCTCGAAGAGGGTAGTAAAAAACTTTTTCTTTTAAGGGAGCAACGATCTACTCAAAGAGATCATTAAAAAAAAATACACATACAAACTAACTAACAACTACGTACAAAAATAATAGAATTTGGGGGTAACCACCGATAAAATCGATGGAAGGCCCTAAATTTCACCGTATGATAATACAGTGCTTACTTTACGAAATAGTACGCCGGTGCCCAATACATCATTGTCAAGTTGTCAATGTTGTAATCGTTGCAGTATATATTCTTATTTTACTTCTTACTCCACTTTATACTTATATTACCTTTCATTTCTCTTCAGTTTGGCCTATAAACAGTCTTCCTCTACAAAAATAAGTTTAAAACATCAAATATTCAAATCATAACTCAGCATGTTCAATGTGTTCCTATTCCACATTGAAGACTTTAATGGTAGACATTGCATATATTCATATGATTGATTGCCGAGACAACATGTCTACATATGTACGAATGCGAGGCAAGTTCAAATTTAAGGTATAATTTGTCACACAATCACCTCACAACAACACTTTTCTAATATGCTGTTCTCAATTTTGTATTTGTCATAATTCTAACAATCATAAAGTTCGTCACTCATCATCTTCAAAGAAACTACTATCTTTCTAAGACAGAGACCTCAAAGAAAATTGCTATACTGTGTACTGCAATTATATTAACCCTTGTTTAGCAGCAAATTTCTTTTGCAATTGGCACAATATATATAACGCGGATGGAAAATATGAGCACTCAGAAATTCGGAGAAGGTCAAACTTCAGACAACCATTTAAGTGCGAAAATCGATATGTAGCTTGCACCATATTATAGACATGCCAGAGAACAGATGATACTCTATAGTTGTTCACTACAAGGAGGTGATGCTCAACTCTAACAAAGCAACTCCACCCCTGTTTAATTTTAAGTAAACTATTTATACCCAGTCATTCCCACAGAAGAAGTTGAGTGATTTGCCTTGTGAGAATCTGTTGTCGAACTTGTAGCTTTGGCAAAGTACATGTAGTAATACACATTAAGGACCATGTTGACAATCACGAATACAGCTCCAGCAATGAAAACCCCTTTGCGCAAAGACTCACATGAGAAGTTCTGAGCATACAGAACATGTCGGTACTTAGTATGGTAAGCATTCTTGGTTGCACCTGCAATCAAACATGATTCTGCGACAAGAAACGTCAACCTGCACCAAACACAAAGATCATCAAATGGAATCTTCTGGAGAAAATCAAACCCATTGTCAATCAAAGAAGTGGAAGAACATAACAACACAGATCTATGTATATGAAAAAAAGCCACAAGCACACAACTCATCAGAACTTTGTGCATTTAACAATAAACCGCAAGAGATTAATAATTATGAACAACAGTACAAGCCGCATTCGCAACAACTGAAACATTCACTCAGTACATGTCCTTTTCTATAGTTGCACTGTAAATTGGTGTGAGCTGTGAAGTGCCTTAACTGGTTATACAAATTAGATTTATTAATTCATTCAACCTTTGGCGCAGAATAGAGTTATATTAATTGATGGTACTACTTCTTTACAGAGATTGAGAATGTGACTATACACTAATGAAAAGAGCAGTTGGCTAAAATTCTTGCACACAACTTTTTAAGAAGAATAAAAAACCTCAGATTGAAAACATTAACACACAGTAAATTAGTCAGCAACAGGAAACCAGCAATTCAAGAATCAATAGTTTCATATTCAGGTCTCAAAAATATTTGCAAGAAGTTCACCATTCCTAATGGAGCAAGCATGCCACATGGACTAAGGTTAATGCCAAGGGAAAGCCGGAAAATATCAGCTGCCTGACAGGATTACAAGAAAATCAAGCACTCAGCCAGAAAACTCATTGGAGAGCTTGTGATGAGGGGCAGAAGATGCCCACAGAAAAGAACTATCCCGTTTCACAAGTTCATGTTTAGCATGAAAAATGACGAATGATAAATACGTTTCATGCAGAGAACACAAATAGTCTCAGCAAAGATAGATTCTCACCATGATGAGATAAAATATATGATGGTCCAAGCTCGATTACTTCCAGGCACCAAGGGTCTCCCAAAGCACATGCACCTTGTCATAACCATAAGCAGTGATTCGCTTGAGAGAAGAAACAAGAATCCGCCAACTCCATATCCAGTAGCAACATCTGAACTGTAAACACAGTATGTGGTATTGGTCACTTCATCTTTGATTATATTACCCTGCCACAGAGAATATATGTTATTGATAGAAGTCACTCCATGAACTCACAGTTACCTAGCAAATATCAAGTCCCTCTATATATCGTTATCATTATACTTCACTCACGGCCATACAAAAGCCTAGAAAATAAAACAGCAAATGATCATAAACCACATTTTAAAGTAAAATATAACACTCATAGTCATACTACTTACAAACAAACTATTGCCATACACAATATAATCTAAACTATCGAGGTACCTTTGCAAAATAGCCTCAAATAAAATTTGGTCTACTAAACCATAAAATTGGTGATATGCCATGTCAATTAGATAACTTAAAATTTTATACTATGCGTTTAATGAATATAGTGAAAAATGAAACGAAAATAGCAATGGTTGGATTACTTATGATTTGATTTTATCCATTAGTAAATTTCTATTACTCCGGAGTACTTGACAAGAGTATGACAAATTGTAAAGCATCTGTTGGATGGAAATCGATTTAGACCCATCACCTTCAATCACGGCAGGGTAATATAGTATATTGCTGCATGGGTATTACACAAGTGCTAGGTTGTTTTATTTTTTTTATAAACAAATAAATCAGTCAAACACACACAGATGAAGCAAATCACCATTACAGATAACTTTCTTGGCCCTATTATTAATTTCTGGAACTCCAGACAACAATTTCATCCTCTCAAATTTCTATTATTTTTCTTTAATCAGAATTGGAGGTCTAAATCTCATGCTATAATTGGAGAATTTTGTGCATCGTCAGCTGAGAATAATCAAGCTACTTCTTCCAGGATCAAACAAAGTAAATCTCAAACTTGTATATCTACTTTTATCACTTCAAACCTCTTTAAAAAATTCAGCTTCATTTTCACAAAATCAAGTTATCTCAACCTCACAATACCTATCTTAGTTTATCTTTCAATTGTTTGCAATCAATTCCACCACTCTAAAAGACCAAACCATTGTACTTCCTCTGCGTCAAAATATTTGCATCACTTTCTAAAAAGGCGTCACCCACCAAATTAGTTGCATCACTTCCTTTTTGGGCAATTTACTGGTTTCTTCGTTACTTCTTACTCTCTATTTTTCTCCTCTCCAAAAAATGACTAGTTGTTCATGTTTTTAAAGTGATGCAATTATTTTGGCATGGAGGTTATACATATATCAGCCATTTCTCTGCATCAAAACATATGCTTCTTCACAAAGCAAAGAAAATCACGAATTTTCTCTACTGACATACAGATTCATGTTTTCTTCATCTAATGCAGCTTATATATTCTCATTGCCTTGCTAAAAGGCTTGACTAGTATTCTCTATATCTCTCATTCTCTCTTCCTAATCCTTTTTATATTTACAACATTCAAATTTATTTCCTCCTCTCCCTTTCTCTCTAACTAAAATCCACTCTCCAAGCAACTCCTATAACAGATAGTTGTACTTTCCAAACTCCCCTTCCCCATCAGGATATATCCTTAAAAAAACAATCTGTTTAAGTAAATGAAAAGTTTAGGGAAGCTCAAAAGTCAAAACTGTAGCTTACGATGCAAGGCAATGAAATTCAGTGTAGTGACTAATTAATATTTCCCAGATTAAAATGATTATGTACTTGCAAAGACGCATGATATGAATTTTAAATCATTTCCAGAATCCAATAACTTAATTACATATTTACATCCACTGATTCCGCACAAAGGAAAATATTGGGACTGGAGATTGAAGAGCTTATGTCACTAGTCACTCCTATTAGGTGTCAACTACACTACGAGTACTACGCATACATTAAATTCCATATTATATGTTGTTTTGAATTGATGAAACATAAGTTAACTTTGAGTACTTTAAAATCTAATGCATTAATTGCCAGTTTTGAATATTATTATAGTACTTCGTGACAAACAAATTCCTATGCAATAACAAATGACAACAAATCACCAAATGCACCACACTACTCAATGTTTGCAAGTAACTTTGGGAGGTATTGGTAAGAAAAAAAGAAATATAACAATCCTTTAGATTGCAAATGATAAAGGCAGCGGTTATAGTACTAAAAGGAGTTGGCAACATGTGGCTACGACTTGCACTATGGTTTATCAAGTGGAATCTCAACATGTCTATTCAAATTGTCACAATTTGCGGTATCTTTGAGACAATGTTGGTGATCTCACAAGCCTTTCCTTCCATTCATGCTCCTTACAGATTCTAATACTATTCATCACAACTTTGAAAGAAATGGTAATAAATAAAACCAAATTGAAGATGCATTACATCAAAAGCCAAGACATCCATGGAATTATAGTACAAAAACCATTAACACTCATCTAATGCTCATAGAATTTCCTAAGTTTATGACCATACCTCCAAGTGAAAATTCTCCGAATCAAAACAGACATAGTAAGGGCTTGTTTAGTTCAGCTGAAAACAACTGAACTGAACTGAACTAAACTGATTGGAGCTCGGCTGAAAGTTTTTTTTATGAAGGATTAATGAGTAGCAAAATAAAAGAAAAGCGAAGCTGAACTCATTTTAAGCTGAAGTAAAGAGGCCCTAAGAGAAAGATTAATTTTGTTTGCAAATGCTGAATTTGACGTATGTTATTCCTACAATCCTACATTTCAAAAGATGGAGTCATAACTAATCTCAAGTTAATAAACGATTAACACCAACTATAGAGTGTAGATTACAAAACTAATTTGTACTAACCAAAATTTAATATAGTCGATTCGCTAGAAACATCCTCAAAGTTGCTATAATTGAGTACTCTTGGAAACTAATTGGTACTAATCAAAACTTCTTATAGCTAATTCGCTAGAAACGTGCTCAAACGAAGCATTCTTCGTACTCCTCGAAAACTAAATTCATAGCCTAATTAGTCAATACTTTGCTCCTCTACATCATCTAACCCTAATTTAGCTTCTTCTATTAAACATTTCACTATACAATAACGAAAGTTCAAAATTCAGACATTTTTAATCTATTGATTAATTTCATCAATAGAAGTAAAATAGATCAACAATTTAGTTCATTTCCACATATTTCCGCAACAATCAGCATTTAGTAATTTCACACTGACAAATAAATCAAAAATAAAGTAATATAAATAAAAAAAAGAAAGAATTGATGAATAAGCAGTAAGAGAGTATATGTACACGGCTACGACGTCGTTCAGCAGCAATGGAGAAAGCAAAGGCGGCTAAACTGAGGAGTACTATTAGTAGAAACACTAAGCTTGAACCCTTCCCTTCTCTCATTTTTTTTTTTTTTTTTTAATTGTTACAGGAGAAATCGGTGGTTGTTCAAAATGAAAAAATTGAAGGTTTTAATTTAAAGAAAGTGTTAGTAAAAGAGAAATAAAAAGGAGGATTTTGAGTGACTAAAGTTGCTTTTTATATATTAAAAAAAAAAAAAAATTTATGTTCATTCATGTGCTTGTTGTGTGGTGTGTTGATTTTGGGAGACTTGTTTCATTTCTTGATTTATGTCCGGTATTTCGTTTATCTCGATCTTTGTTGTTACATTTATTGATCAATTGATTAACATCTAAATATTCCTTTATTCTAACATGTGGCAGTAATATATTAATCTATAGCATTATATTTTTTTTTATCAAAAAATTGATGAAAATAATTCAAACTTTAACTGCTCATCTAATAAAAGTCTCAACTTATATATTATTCAAGACCCAATTTTAAACATCATTTTTCATTTTTGGACCTTATCTAATTTTTACGTGCAAAATTAGGTTAATCTCACTTATTACCCGGTTTTATTATTATTATTATTATTACTATTATTATTATTATTATTTTGCCTTTTTAATGACTTTGACTTTCCTTAGATTTTCTTACCCAACTTTCCTTCTTCCTCTTTCTTGCTCTGTTTCTCTTTTTACTTCTATCTCTCTGTGTTCACCATCTTCTTTCTTTTCTGCTTCTTTAATAGTTTTCTTCCATCTCGTCTTTATACTCTGACTCGTTCTGTATATACCAGATTACATCTAATTCACTTATTTGTTGTGTATTGACATGGAAGAACAACTTGTTTACAGTAGTCTAACCCTTTTTTTTATCCTCCATCTCATTTCAAAAAAATAAAACAAAATCATAAAATAAAAAAAAGGCACATCACACATTAAAAAGATTTGATTTGCAGTTTATCTGGGTTGTAACAAACAACCAATCACCCCATTTCACAAATACAAATCAAAAAAAAGAGAGAGAGAGAGAGAGAATCTCAATTAACGAATTATCCCAATATGCACAATGTCTACTACCTATTTGATGAAATGTCACTGAGAAAACAAAATTACCCAAATACAAATACAAAATAATAATAAATAAATGAATAAATAAATAAATAAATAAAATCCCAATTAAAGAATTATCCAATTAACACAATGCCTACTCCTATTATATTTGATGAAATGCCACTGAGAAAACAAAATCACACAATATAAGGATTCATAAGATGAAACCATGCTATTGCTTGATAAATCCAGACAAACTAGTCAATTTAAATTGAATCCCACATGATTAATTTACTAGCTTAATTAAAGCAAATGATAAATTGAAACCAAGAGCAAAAGTAAATCTTGCAAAATAGGCAAGTGATTTAAATATGGAGTATATTCAAGGATTTAATCGTGTTTTCATTGCCTTGAGAAAATTAGTTGCAATTACCTATATATGAAAACATGAATAATGAACAAGCATTGAACAAATTAAACAACAAATAGCAAAAAATTATGCTTCGAAATCTACTTGTGAGCCTTTGAAAATTGGGAATTTGAAGCGTGAAGAGGAAGAGAAGAAAGGGAGAAGATACAACAAAATTCAATTGAATGGAAATTGATTAATAAAAAAAAAAGAATATCAACTGAAAAGCAATGATGATACAAAATCGGAAATAAAAAAATTTAAAAGGAAAAATAAGGGGATGAATGCAAAAGGTTAACCAATTGAACAAGTCATCGGTCAACCAGTCCAAAAATGGAAAATGATATTTATAGTTAGGTCCAAAAATGAATAATTTAAAGCTGAGTCTTTTATTAAGTGAACGACTAAAGTTGAGATTATTTTCATCAATTTTTCCTTTTTTTATACCAACAAACTACTCTGTTCGTTTCAAGTTATTTTTTACATTTTGACTTTGGGCGATATTTACAAACTATGTTTTACTGTTGTTTGTACTTTATGTCTGAAACGTATATAAATAAAACGTGAAGAATCAAGTGAAATGGAGGGAGTAAAAGAATAACTTTAGATTATGTTTGACTGTTTAAGGGTTTTTAGGGTGAATATCAAACATTATTCAAAGTATTAATGTAAATTGACTCATTAGGGTACTCGATTTGATCTATGAGCATCTGCAATGGTAAGATACAAATCTTATGACTTTGTTTCTTACATTACTTTTTTGGGCTTACATTATTTTCAAGCTACAACTATCAGAGACATCCACTATGGTTTAAAGTTTAAACCCTTTAGAGGTTTGTTCATTTACACAAACTCATTATTCAACAAACCTTTCATCAGCAATAGTTCAAACCTTTCAAGGAGTTTATAAATAGGGCTCATTACTCAACAAATATTTCACAACATTTACCTAGTACCCAACTAAAATACCATCTCTTTTATACAAATCACACAATCTTCAAACCCTTCCTAACTTTCAAAACTCACCTAACCCCAACAATTCAGTAATGACAAGGGGTTTGTTTTTCAAACCTCAAAATACCCCATACAAACCCCTTACAAACAGCATGTTGTGGATGCCCTTATACTCAAAAATCAATCATAAGGTACCGAATACGCAATGTCTACCATTAATGTCTTCAATGTGGAATGGGAACACATTGAACATGCTGATTTAGGGCTTGTTTACTTCAACTGGAAATACTTGAACTGAATTGAACCGAACAGAACTGATTGGAGCCGAACTGAACTGAGCTAAACTGAACTGAAAGTTTTTTATGAAGAATTAATGAATAGCAAAATAAGGAAAGAGCTTAACTGAACTAAACCGAACAGAATTGAACTGAATTGAACGGAGTTGAACTGAACTAAACGGATTTTAAGCTGAAGTAAACATGCCCTTATGATTTGATGTTTTTAACTTTTTTGTAGAGTAAAACTATTTATAGGACAAACTGAAGAGAAATGAAAGGTGATAAGGATAAAGCAAAGCAAGAAGTAGCATAAGAATAGAGAATTGTTATTTGATGGTCTAAATTTTTTTTTAGGTCTCAAACTGTTTATACCCCTTTTCATACTTTCCCATTTAGGACCTATTTACTTCAACTTAAAATCCGTTCAATTTAGTTCATTTCAGCTCTTGACTTATTTTGCTATTTATTAATCTTTTATATATATAAAAAAAAAAACTTTCAGTTCAGTTCAACTATTTTCTAAACAGACCCTTAGTAATAAAACACATATTTCTCTAAAACCACCACCATCATTCCATCACCACCATCGCACCACCACCCCTACTCATTTAGGGTGTTCAATTTCCGATCCGAGTGATTCGTTTTGAAAAAATCATATAATTTTCTTAATTTTTAATTTTGGATATTTCATAGAGGATTCCGATAACGATTTCAGACTTTTCGAATATCTGAAATATTAAAAAAAGAAAAAGTAGAAAATTACACTTATTTCGAGTCGGAATGGTCATATCACGAATTGGATCGGCCATATTTCTGATCGAATTTTTCGTTGAATTTAGTAGTTCTGGTATTATATTCGGATTAACTTTTATTTTTAATACGTTTTCGGATCGGATGTTTACTGATTTGAAGAACACCCCTACTACCCACCACACGACGTTTGGTCGTCGCACCTCCGGTATTATTATTATTATTATTATTATTATTATTATTATTATTGTAGTTATTATTTTTTTTTTTTTGCATATTCAAACGCTATGACGGTTATTTGATTGAATAAATTTTGTTTACAATTTTGGGTGTTTTATTCAAATGTCAACTAAAAATTAGTTATTTACACTTCACTTGCTAACATCTATTGAGGTTTTTTTTTTCAAAAGAAAAAAGTTCACAAAAACTACCAACTATTATTATTATTATTATTATTATTATTATTATTATTATTATTATTATTATTATTATTATTATTATTATTAGCATGTATTATTATTACTATTGAATGTATAATTGATTTAAATTTCAATAATCCGACACGAACAATGTAAATGCAAGATGTTCATACAAATATTGTATATGAAATATGGTAAGATGTGAGTGCTGGAAACTTGAGATTCCAAGATGATGATGATATACGAGGATAATTAAAGCATTTTCTTTATACGGAGTATATTCAATTACTTGTAACGATATTATATTTAGAGTATTATGTAGCACAAACATATGTTTAACACATTATTATACGTAGCAAAAAAAAACGAATTTGTTATAGAGATTACTATGTGATAAGTTGATATTTTATATGTATTTTACCCCCGATCCCGATTGATTTTTAGCTCTAAGACGGCTCTTTTGAGCCATTCTACTAACTTTTGCTATTTCGAGTGTTTGTTGTGCTTTTTATTAGATTTTACAGGAATCGATGATTTATCGTTGTTTTCCGAGCCTTTTGAAGCACTTGAAGAAGTTAGTGAAGAGTTGAAGTCATTTGGGAAGCTTAACCGAAGACTAGAAGTGTTAAAACGAAGAATTAAAGAAGCAATTAAGGAAGAACGAGCAAAAACCGAGAAACGAAGGCAAACAAGCTGCCCGCCCAGACCGAAGTTGTGCGCCCGGGTGAAGGTTGCACGCCCGGACCCTCCAGGCGGGTGGCTCTAAAGGATTTTTTTTTTCCGTGTTTTTGAGCGTAATTAGGGAGTACTTAAGTGTTTAGTCTCCTAATTAGTCATTTACGCCTCTTTTCACTTTAGAACCCTAGTTTTATTCTAAAATTCTCTCAAAGTGTAGAATTCCTTTCAATCAGTAATATTCAGGTTTTATTTCAATCTCAGTTCTTGTTCTTAATTGATGTTTATTGTTATTTTCAATTTATGTTCTTAGTTTTAATAGTTTTATGTTTAGATTTAATTTCTTGATTATCGTTGGTTTTGTTTAGTTTAATCATGTTTAGGATTTTTTTGCTTCTATTGGTTTAGTTTTTGTTCTGTCAATTATGAGTGAGTAGTTCCTTTTCTAGGACTAGGGGATCCATGGATTAATTGTTGATGTTTTGCTCATAAATATTAGTTTAACTATTAATGTGCTTGAATTCCTATTGTCAATTGTTATTGCTTTCAATTAAATACTGGTCAGGTTTAGTTGTTAGTTTGATATTGTTGAAATCGATGCCGAGAGGTAAGATTACCACAATTAGATCATAAGGACAATAGGCAAAACGAGTCTAAGTGAGCGAGAGCCATTAGAGGAGTTTTGAAGGGGACTAGATTCGAGAGAATTAGTGGACCTTAATTCAAGGAAATTGATAATCTAATTATTTATTTGTGTGCAATTCGTTGGTTAATCTGTGGTGAACCGATGTCCTAGGTTTAGTCATTAATTAAATTCCTTAATCAATTTAGTTCTGATTCTAGTTAATTTCTTGGTCACAATTGTCACTCAAAGGCCCTTTGCATAGTCTAGACTTTTTAGAACTAACGGGTTTAATTGCTTCCCTATGGATTTGATCCCTACTTCCCTAGCTATATTAGTTAGAGTGGTCAGGTTTATTTTTGATAGGTGTGCGATAGCCTCATCAAATTTTGGCGCTGTTGCCGGGGAAGCAATTTTTAATTCTGTTAGTCGGGTTTATACTGTTTTCTTTTTATTTTTCTTAGTCTCAAAGAACTATTCAGTTCTTTGGGGCAGTTTCTTATCTTTGCTCAGAGTTTCCATTGTGTGCAGGTTTATAGGTTTATGCAAAACGACCACGAGCTTGACATTTTCATTTTCATTTTCCCTGAGCCCGAGCAAGTATTTTTGAAGCGGTTGAGACGTAGTAGACGCCGAATTTTTCTTCCCCGATCTGTGGAGGAAACTGTTTCAGATTTGTCTTAGTTTTTCGAGTTCACCTTTAACCCGTTGTTTGAAGGGTATTTAGAGGTCGAAATGGCTGCCGAAGGAGAAGGACAAAGTAGAGGACCGCCACCTCCACCNCCACCACCGCCACCTGCGGCCCGTTCGTTAAGAGACTATTCCTTGCCTAATACGGAGTCTATGGCTGGAGGTTATTCATTACCTGATACCGATGCTGCTAATTTTGAACTGAAACCGGCCCTTGTGAATATGGTTGAACGAAATTAGTTTTCAGGGACATTGAAGGAGGATCCGAATCTAAATTTGCAGAATTTTCTTCAATATTGTGATACTATTAAGCAAATGAATGTTTCCAAAGATTACATTAGAAGGAGAATGTTCCCATTTTCATTGAAGGACAAGGCTAGAACCTGGTTGAATGATCTTAATATGGCTACAATTACTTGTTGGGAGGATTTGGCTCTTGCTTTTCAGAGGAAGTACTATCCACCACAGAGAACTGCTTTATTGAGGAGTCAAATTACTAATTTCAATCAGGAAACAGATGATAGCTCTGTTAAAATGCTGAAAATCAGAATCCCAAGATTTCTTCATATGTTTACTAATTACTAATTCGCTATGTATAAAACACCAACGTGAGTTAAAGTTACACCGTAAATAGTGCTGAAAATCCCAATATTTATTAGATGTTTTTATTAGAAAAAAAGCTGAATTAGAGAAAAAAATGCTATTGAATGTAATCCATAATTTAAATAGCTTCTATAATTATTATTGTATTACCTTGTAACTATAGTGTTCTTTTTTTTCTTTTTTTTTTTTTTTTACTATTGGTATCCCGCACAATTATAGTGTACTATTATGAGCTATCAAAATCTCATGCAATTATACAAAATCTTAAAATATTAATTGGGATCTCGTTCAACAATAGAAAAACTTAAAACATTGAGATCCTTTACAATGACAATAAACTTGTCAAACAACAATGTGAGTAGTTTCTCTTCAAGTAGAGTTAAAGATATCAAGGGAAACAAAACACTAATAAGCCATCAAATCAAATTGCTTAGTAATAGCTCATGGGGCCTCGATCAGTAGCTGGTGGATAACCAGCGGGCTAGACAAAAACTTGTAGAACTAAACAAAAGAGACTGTAGCATGAGTTCTAGACATCTAAATGGGGTTTTTGACTTACCATTGCAAAGCTCTTTCAATCTAGTTTCCAATGCAACTTGAATCACATCAATCCGATGTGTACAGCTCGAGATATGGCCAAAATAGTGAGTGTTGCTCAATTTGTACCTTCACAATTATCATTCTTCATTTTTAGCTTAAATTCACCCCCATAAGCTACACCATGACCCTCATGTTGGCTTTTTAAGTAGAGATGGTTGAAAGTATTAATGAAGCATGAAAGACAAATTGCTTGGTGTTGAGCAAAGTGGTTTTGATAGGTTCAACTTCAAATGGACATATCTCTCAAACTACTCATGATATTAAGGTGATTCAAGTTGGAGGTTAAAGTTTGATTCAAGAGCTTTTCAACGATTGGTCATAAGCTTGATTTCATTGAGAAACGAGGAAGTTATGGATGTTTTTGGAAGAGCTGCATGTCTTGATCCTCTCTGACGAACACGTTGTGTCAATTATGTCACGCATGTGTTGACCTGTCTCCAGAACTTGTTGTTTATTTCTGTTTTGAGAAACATGTCCGTGTTGGTTTTAACAAGCCTGTGTTGCCTGAAAAAACAAAATACGTGTTGCGAATCGAACCGTTGATTAATGCTTTATGTTAATTGTATAAATACCCAATTTAGCCAGTTTTGGCATCAAGATAGACACAAAAACATACTCAGACATATTTCTAGGGTTTTCTAGAGTGAGAGAGAGTTTGAGAGAGCATTCTACTATAATTGAATGCTTGTAATCATCTTCCATCTTCATTGATTATTTCACAGTGCTTGTTGGTGGGTTTTTCTCCCGCTGCTTGGGTTTCCCACGGTAAATCTTGTTTCTCTTGCAATTTTCTTTCTCATACTTGGTTTGCTTGCTTGTTTCTCTTGTATGTAGATTGTTGTGGGTAATTACAAAGTAGTTAGTACTCTCTAATTTCCAACACCTCATGAATGCTAAATAGACTTCATGTGCTGATAATACTCAAGTGAAATGTCCATAACTCTTCTTAAAATTATCCACTTCATTTAACCTTGTTTCGAAAGCTTCCAAATAGCTATAAATCTACTTGAACCATTAAGAAAAAACACAAACAAAGTATAATAGAGCACAAAATGGATAATTCATGTAATTAACGCCTAAAATACAACTATATGGATCTAATATGCTCCAAATATGCACCTAAACATCCCTAAAAACCTTACTTTTATGTTGCTCATTTTAAGTTTTCTTAGGATTTTTTTTTTTTTTTTTGTAATTAACAGGCATGATTATAATTTAATTACAACAAAAATGGAAATAACTTATAGTATAATAAAAATACACACCTTAATTTCTTTTGGGGAAAATGGAGTACATTTGACACTCAGTTGAATACTTGGTACTCTACAGTAAATGGAGTATATCTCCCCTCGAACAAAAATAAAAAATAGTATTCAAATCTAGTGTGATCTGAAATGCAATGATAGTTTTTTAAACTATACTTTATTGTTGTTGGTGGCTTGCTGCAATGGTTGTGGACTAGTATGTGTATTTTTGATGGATAGCTATTCTTGAACCCAATTCGTCTCCGTATCAGAGTCGATTCCGATTATTAATGTTATAATTGGTTGTATTTATTAATAATATTTCTTAGATTAATTAACCGTATTCAGTTCCCGTATTCGTATTCGTTTTCGAACCCGTTCAAGACTTTGTGCAACCTAGTGTAGTGAAGTGAGATAAGACCATGTTAATATTCAATATTGAGATTTTGATGAATTACAAACACTTGATCAAAATAATAGATTTGGGTAGTTTGGATGTTTTCGGAGTAGATGTGAACTGGTCTTTGGATGTCGGAGATGGTGCAACTTGCATTTTCACTGAGCAAAAAGCTTCAAAAGGAGATATTAGGTTGTTTAAGCTCTTGTGGGCCATAATTAAATACATTCCTTCAGTACAGTAAGGTTAAGTGATGTATTGTAAGGGTTTATTATTGCTTAGTGATATTCAAATGTTAGAGACTCGAATCTTTTGAAATTAAAGCCAGTTATATGTGTAAGCATTGGTCTTAGCTTGTTACCTATCACCATACGCATTGACAATATGACATTTGTTAAGGACGATAGCTCTCTTAAAATGCTAATTGATTCGAATGGCTTCATCAAGAAATGTTAATTAGAGCCATATTTGAACAGAATTTTGTAACATAAAAAGGAATTGTTATCTGTCCTTGAGCATTTAAATTAAGGAGAGAAATCCCACATAGTTGGCAGCTCAGTTGACTTTACTTTCTTATGATTGCTGCTGTTTTGGTGCTTAGCAACAAAGTGATATTCTTATAGTGTTTGCCAATACAATGTTATCCTTTACGCATATCATAGATATCGCATGATTAACCTGCATCTCTGAGAGCCTTTGATTATGTATCTTTCAAGTGTTCATAGTTGGTATTGATTAAAGGCTTAAAGAAGCTGTTGTGCTGCTGCTACAGCTTCACTAAAACAGCTTAAAGATAATTAACTTGGATACTCTAACCATGGACGCCTCTTATTTTTATGTCTGTCCAGCCTTGAAATGTAACTACTTTGTGAAAAAAACCAGTATCGCTGTTATTTTCTTTGATTTAACTTGTCCCATATGTAGATGTATAAACTAGTGATTTGGATGAAGGTATACGGAGTACTTTATAAGCACAACAATTATCTTCATTTTTAGGGTGCCCTGGCCTTTAAGGACACAGAAGGGTCTTAAGGACTGACTGTTAACTTCTGCATGATTTGTGTCGCAGTCATAAACATTTTCTGCATCCCGAATGACAGCTTCATTGTTGACATAGATAGCCCATCCTGTCTTTATATATATACTGATGAATTCTCCTGTCTTCTTACCTTTCTTCCAAACTCCATCCAGTCTTCCCATCTCCTTTTTCACTACACTGCTTGGAAGCAATTGGTAATTATGATGCTGTTTACACTTTACAGGTCTAGAAAAGAATGTATGTAGATCGCTTAAAAATAAGGGAAAAACTGCTGAATTAGTTGCTGAAGAAAGTTGTATGTTGAAAAAACCAGAAATGTTATATCAGAGCCTCAGAGGCAGCTAATTGATACCGAGTACTTCATGTAGACATATAATCATGTAGATTCTCAAACTACAAAAAATTTGAATGGCATCTACGATTATGATACAATGTATTCACTATTGTAACTATTGTGTGTAGTTTCATCGCTTTACATTGATTGGATATTAAGGCGTTGTTCTTGTCAATTTACTTATACTCAACTATATAATTTTTGTTGAAATGAACTTAATTTCACTAAAAATAATAAAATTGGGACCAAGAGAACGTGGCCCGATTCTTACGGAAATGGCATCAAATAAGCTCTAGAATGCATCTAGGATTATTATGTTAGTGAATGGAGATTTGTTCGGGGTCAAGAAATTTCATCCTTTAATGAATGTCTAGTCTCATGCATAAAAATTGCTATTTGTAAGAGTAGAATATGTGTTTTGAATTATAAATCTAAAATTTCAATGTTAAAATTTCTTTCACTGTACTTGAAAATTGAAATAAGATACTACATTCGCCACGAATTAGTTGCAACAAATATAATAGTTTGTACAATATAAAATAATGATTTGCTACAACTAATTCATGACGGAGATAGTATTATTAAGCATAAGTAACTCAAGAAAATGGAGGGCATAATTGTTACATTAATTTATTATACCACTTTCTCCGTACAAGACATGAATAAGTCTTGTGTTGTGTGTGGTGGACTAGTCACTAGTCACCCATATGGAGTGACCACTGACCATCTTCATTATATTATACTCTCTCAGTTTTTTTTAGTTGCTACATTTACTTTAAATAGAAATTCTAATTTACTTCTTATATTTTTATTTATGAAAGTGGGTCCTTCGGTGATTTTACAAAAGTACCCCAATTTAGTTGTATTTTGGTATTTAATTGTACTTATTTTACCCAAATCACTCGTTTAAGCCCTCCCTCTCATTTTTATAGTTAGGCCCCCACATGACAATGACTTGCATAAATATTTGTTCCACTATCCTATGTAGCACGTAAATTGCTACAGAGGGAATAACATATTCGAGTATCCTCTTTCATGTGCTAAAGTAACTATTATATTCGTAGTTGTAACCTCAATTTATTATAATATGTAGAAAAAAAAAACTAAAGTAACTTCATTTATTCATCCAACTAACCCAAATATACACCCTCTAAAATGAAAATAAAAAATAACTAAAACACAAAAACATGTACTTATTAATACAATTACTACGTACTTTTATGAAGATAAATATATTCACTTTTGCAATTAAGAGTCTGTTTACTTCAATTGAAAACAGCTGAACTGAATTGATTGGAGCTGAAGTGAACTGAAAGTTTTTTATGAATTAATTAATAGCAAAATAAAAGAAAAGCTGAACTGAACGGAGCTGAACTGAAATGAACTGATTTTAAGCTGAAGTATGTCGGCCTTAATTTTATTTTTAGTAAACACCCCCCCCCCAGCTCATTCTCAATATGGAGAATATAAATAAATGGTTAAACTATTTGCTAATAGTGTGGCCTGCCACACATGAATGACTAGCAGTGAATCCAAAAAATCCACCCTACTTTTCACTAGATATCTAGAATCTTTGAACTTAGGCTCTGTTCTCTTCACGGGATTTGGCTGGAATGGATTGGATTTGATTGGATTGGATTGGAATGGAATGGATGGGATTAGAATGGATTAGAATGGATTCACGGGATTAGAATGGATTGCCGGGATTATTATTATCATTAGTTATTAATATTTTGTAACAATGGTAATTATTTTTTAACATTGAGATTATTATTATTATTATTATTTCCAAATAAATTGCTTGTTGATTTCAGCTTAATTTCAGTTTGATGCCACAAATGGAAGAAACGTATCAATTGGCTATAATTGTGGCAACATGTATTTTACATAATTTCATTCGATTAGACAAGTTAGGGATTCCAATTTTTTATGGTCCCCAATATATTGAACGTGTAGCTGATTTAGATTTCACTAATCCGACACGAACAATGTTAATGCGAGACATTCGTGCAAATATTGCAGATGAAATATGGCAAGATGTGTGTGCTGGAAATATGAGGTTCCAAGATGATGATGATATAGAGGAGGAAGAAATATACGAGGATAATTGAAGCACTTCTTTATCTATTTGTAAGGATATTGTACGTATCTACAGTAAATTATTATGTAACAAAAATGTAGTAAAAAAAAAAACAAATTTGTTAGGATCATTATTGTGTCGTCAAGATTTAAATTTTCAAGAATATATTGTCGGGATTAGAATGGATTAGAATGGATTGCCGGGATTAGAATGGATTAGAATGGATTGGAATGGATGACCCGGGAATGGAATGGATTGGATTGGAATGGAATGGAATGGATCGGGATTGTAATCCCGTGAAGAGGACAGAGCCTTAATTCAATCTAATGGAATCAACCTAATTAGGGTCTGTTACTTCAGCTGAAAACAGTTGAATTGAATTGAACTGAATTGAAAGTTTTTATGAAGGATTAATGAGTAGCAAAATAAAAGAAGAGCTGAACTGAACTGAACTAAACTAAGTTGAGCTGAACTGAACTGAGCAGAACGGATTTTAAGCTGAAGTAAACAGGCCCTTAGAGATGATTGTAAGAAACAATTCAAAATTACTCTCTTTATATTTTTTTTATTTGCTATATTTCTTTTTACACGGTCTCCAGTACTCAACTTTGATCGATAATAACTCAAATGATTGTGTAATTAATATCAACCAATCAATCACAGCCTTAATCCCAAAAAATTGGGGTCAGCTACATAAACCAAAATTAATCATTCCATGTGGATTGTGTAATTATAAAAATTTGATTATAATAAACGAAATGTTTAAATGAATCTAACAATATGTCATATGATGACTACGTTACATGTCATGTGCTTGTCGAAAAAAATAGTCAAGCTTTTTCATTTTGACCCTAAAAATGAGAGTATAGTAAGTAATTTGCAATAGAGGGAGCATCAAAATTTCACAAAAAATATTGTTTTATTCCTCCTCTTTCAGGTCTTAATAATGTTGTAGTGTCCCCTTCAAGAATGAGTTTTCTGGGTCTTAAAAGCAACTGACCAAATTCAGTGAAAGCACCACCAATAATTTGTCATATACTCCATATATGTGGTTCCTGAGACATAGAATGTGTGTTGGAATTTTTACTACATCAATTATTATAATTTGCATATCAGAGATGAAAACTGCCAAGGAAAGAAGTAGGCAATATCCATTAAAATTAGGTCAGAGGGTAACAAAATTGCAAGAAGAAAAGGGCCAAAATATAATAATTGGAAAATTTACAAAGACAAATAATAATGCATGAAATTAAAAACGATCATATTATATACAAGTATATATCATAGAAGTAGCTAAAAAGAGTTTTTAACCAAAACAAAAGTGTCATATCTTTTGAGAAAACGAAAGACTCAAACAAAACACACTTTTCCCTTGTGTCCATACTATTTACATGTACAAAAACTTTGCTTAACTTTTCGTTCTTTTATGCTACACCATATTAGTATTCTATTATAATTAACTTATTAATAATTAATTAAGCAGAATATTAACTATCAAGTACACTGCTTTTGTCTATCATAGTGTCTTTTTTGACCGCTAAGCACCAATTTAGCTTTGAATTATGTGTATTATTATTGTTTTTTCCTAAATTTTGATCATTTCTTAAACGGAGTAGCTTTTATGATTATTTTTAAATTTCTTATTAGGGAGTCAAAATATAGAACATGATCAAAAAATTTGAGTAATCCTGTTTTACAGATAAAACTAACCTTTTTAGAATAAAATAATTTAAGTTCATCATATGAGAATAAAATTAGTATTTGTTCATTATATTTTGGAACGTCCAGTATTTTAGTAACTCAATTTCCATGGAGAATAATCTCATAATGTCTTAATAAAGTGACTAGCCACATATAATTAAGAATTATATAATATATGCATAAGCAATTACTGAAAGTATTTACAAGGTAGATAACTTGGTAAACAATTTTATTTAGGGTAATATATAGAGAGAGGGAACACTTTAGCATATCCCCGTAAAAACAACGGTCAAGAATCATCCCATGTTAAACGTCAACCCAATTTTCAATTTCTGACAGTATTAGCCGCACAAGGTGCCAATTATTAGGAGTAACTAGGAACTAAAGTATAGATTAATATGGAGTATTAGTACATTGGTGCTAATAAATTGCAAGTATATAGTAACTAGATATAGTGACAAAAGCTAACGACAAATCTAAAATTTTGCAAAAAAAATTAGCATAGAAGTTGACGTGTGAAGCCCTATGGAACATTTTGTAGCGTCACCATGATGTCTAACTTCAACTAAGATTTAATTTTTTTTATAACTTCAACTAAGATATTGCATGCATCATGCATAGTTTAATTAAGAGACTCATGACTATTTTCAATTGGTTTACTCTAATTCAGAAGAGCATGTATATAAATTGATAGAAATATAATGTCATATTGAGATTTGAGAATTATCCATGAAACTCTTATTGTCGAGTTACTTGAATACGAAGCATTAATTATAAGTAAGGAAATATCTAGTAGAAAAGAAAAAAATTCTCTCAATAACAATCGTATGTTATAAACTAACTAAGTTTGTAACTTTGAGAAACTAGATATGTTATTATTATTATTATTATTATTATTATTATTATTATTATTATTATTATTATTATTATTATTATTATTATTATTAATCCAAGCTTTCCTACTCTTAAAATTCCTCTAAGCTCTTTGGTATTCAAAAGGCCGCAAATTATGTGGGGTAAAAAACCCCATTACTAGCTCTCTTTCACAATTATACATACAACATACACTACCATTTTTGTTTCATTTACTTTGATTTTACAGTATTTGAAGAACACAAACAATAGAACAAGGAGCATCAATAATTTTAAGTTTTTGTGATTACATGTACGTTTGCGTACAACTCCTACGCCAAGTCCAAAAGTGGCTAATTAGCTAGGGCCAAAAAGTTAGTAAAGAGAGTACTATTAGATAGTTAATTTGAAAAACCATAGTTGACTTATTAATCTAAGACAACATCAAGCAAATAGGTAATACATCAATTATCAAATCAAGACAACTTTTGGTAGATTCAATATAAATTTGGCAACAAAAAAAGTTCACAAGTTCTAATTTAGGCAGGAAAATGGTGATACCACGGGAGTGTACGAATGAATTGAAATGGTAAAAACTTGGACACACACACATAAAAAAAAGGTGATTTCCAAGTACTAGTCACCACTTACCACTCACCACCCCAAGTTAATTGAATTGTTAGCACCATGGCGAGATTCCCGGTCATTGTTGCCCCCTTACACTCTCACCATTCACCGCCTCTAGTACTCCGTAACTTTTTCTTAACCAATCTACACTTGCAACGCTGACTAAGTAATGAATGTTTAATGTCATTTTATTACTTGATGAAGTTATAAGGCTCTGTTCTTTGTGTCTGTTGTTTTGGATTGAAACATAGCTGAATTGGACTGAACTGAAATAAGCTAAACTGAATTGAAGTGGACTGGAATGAAGTAGTAAATAGTAATTATAATGAACTGAGCTGAACTGAGGGTCTGTTTACTTTAGCTTATAATTAGTTCAGTTCATTTCAGTTCAGCTCCGTTCAGTTCAGTTTAACTTAGCTCTTCTTTGATTTTGCTAATCATTAATCCTTAATAAAAACAACTCCAATCAGTTCAGTTCAGTTCAATGTTTTCAGTTGAAATAAGCCCCTGTTCTTTTGGACTGAAACTGAGCTGAACTGAACTGAAAAGAGCTTAACCGAATTGGAGCTGAATTGAACTAAACTGAACTGAAATGAAGTAGTAATTATTATAAAGACGAGCTGAACTGAATTGAAGTGGACTGAACTGAACTGAATAGAGCTGAACTAGACAGAATTGAACTAAAGCGCCAAAAAATTAAGTCCAAAAGAACAGGGCCTAAACAGGCCATGAATGGAGCTGCACTAACTAAATTAAATTAAACTGAAATGTTTAAAATTTTAGTCCAAAAGAACATACAAATTAACTGCTATAAGATACCTACTTCAACATTTCATATTGGTAATAACAATTGTGCAAATATACATCGGAGAATGTTATTTGTCATCCATGATAGTTAGGATTTTGTAGGTTATACCGAATTGCAAAATTTATTCAGCCAAAGTTGAATAGAGATCAGCTTAAGTGGAATCATATGCAAACTATCAAATGAATACAATTTAATTACAAGTACATTTAACCTAAACTGAATGGAAACAGGTGCATAATTAAATTGAATGAGAAATGAATGAACACATGTAAATGATATAATCTAATTTATCCTTTCTTCCATCAAATTGCTTTACCTAAAAAAGTTCAAACTTGCCATAAACTTGCCATATATATAAGTCGTTTATGAACGGGTTATGAATTAGTTATAAGGTTATTAAATAAAAAGGTTATATTAACTGTAAACCTACCATGGATGATCGTATAGGCAACTAGCTCAATTGGATGTTAGTTGTAGGACTGGGTATCATTTAACTATGTAGACTAAAATATTAAAGCTACTATGAAACATTACAAAAATGAACCAAATTAAGGAAATAGCCAAAATAGAATTGATAATATTAGGTCAGGTGGAATTGAAATACGTTACAAAAAATGTAACTGGGGTTTTAAAAAAAGATATAGAGAGGATGAAACAAATGTTGGAGAGGAGCTAGAGTTGGAATGTTACCATTAATAATATACCAATACCCTCAAACCGACAATTTAACCGAAGCATATGCATATGATCTGAGTTTAGAATATAGTCAGCGCCTTTCTAGCTATGAATATCCTGCATACATATACCCCATTTTTTTTTTGTATAGTCGAATTTACTAGTACGGAGGAATATAACATGCCCACAATTCTTTAATATGATCATTTTATTCTATTTTATATTTTTTTATGACTTCCACTCTTTTGTTTTGAGATCGATATTTAATACGTTTGCTCTTAAAATAGCAATGCTAATAACTTAATATGTTATGATCAGTCGTATTATACATTTATACTATTATTAGTTTTCCTAAAATCATGTATTCAGTGGCAGAGCCATACGTGGTCCTATTAGGGCACGTGCACCACCTGTAAAAAAAATGAAGTTAATTTTAAAAAAAAAAAACAAAAAAATTCAAACCCAAATCGTCTCTCACTCTCTCTCATCTCTCACAAACACAAACAAACAAACCCTAAAAACTCTCCCCTTTCTTCTCGCTCTCTCATCTTTGTCTTCTTTGACACGGCGACACCGACTGAGGTATCTTCTTCTTCTTCTTTTCTTTCTCACCTTCGCAAATAGCAAAGTTATCGAAGTTTTTTTAACCTTTTCAAGTCACGGGCACCACTCGCACGGCGGCACGGAGCAGTCGAAGCTGTCGAGCACGGAGGCCGGAGCACCATTCGCAAATCGCGACGAAGGCATTGGAGTGCTGCTGAGCTTCTCGCCGGAGTTGGTGGCCGGAGGCCGTAGTTGCTGCACCGAGGTCAATTCTATTTTTGGTTCAATTCAAGCCTTCAAGGTAATCAATTCTTCATTCAACTTTTGTTTTAATTTTTTTCCATTTTAGAGTTTTACTTTTAGTTCTTTAAAAAAAATGTTTGATTTTAGATTTATGTTTAAATGTTTGATTTTAACTAAATTAGTTTTATTTTTGTTGTTGAATTAGATATTTAGATTAGTTTAGCTAATTTCAGTGATTAGTTTAGCTAATTTTAGATTAATTTTTTGAGATTAGTATCATTTGTTGATTAGTTTTTTTTTTCCAGATTAGTTAAATTAATTGTTTACTTGATTTGTTCAAGAGTTTAGCTTTGTTTACAAGCTTAGGGTGTACTTGTTCAAATTTAATGTAATTGAGTATTTCATGATTGATTTACAGAATGAAGAGAAAACATCCTCCCAATAAAATGCAAAATATTGCTACTTTCTTCAATAAAAAAAAATCTTACTACTCAACAAAATTCTTCTCCAAATGAACAAATTCCTCCTCCACATTATGCTAGTGAACAACATTCCTCTCCCACACACAATTCACCTCAACACTCACAAGTCACAACTCCCCTCAAGGCCCTCAAAACTCCACTCATAACTCACCTCAGAATGATTTTAAGTACTATTTCATTTGATTATGGATTATCTTGTACTATTTTGTCATAAAGTTTTTTTTTAAGAAATTTTTGGTATTGAAATCAATTCGAAACTAGACCCGTCTCAAAAAAAAAAAAAAAAAAAAACTATGACGGGTAATGGTGACCCACCATGTGGCAAATCCTGGCTCCGTCACTATATGTATTCGTGATAAAAATATATATAATGATGAATAAATAATTTTCTTGCAACATATAACACCCCACAAAGCTAGTTTTAGGGTCAATTTGTTGGATTGAAAGATGCAAAATTTAATAATTTTTAGACATGATGAAGAGTTAGGGAATCAGCATACAACCATACCAAGTATGAGTGATGATGTAAATCATTTTGGTGGAATAGAGTGGAGTAGTTGGTATTTGGTAGGTTATATACTTGAGTGGTTAGTGTAATAATGCACAATCAATAAATGGAAGATGAAAGCTACCAAGTCCATACATATGTGATATGTGTACAATGTCTGACGGATTGTTTCTAACTTTCTATCTCATCGACATTTATTTTCGGATCAAGAATTTCAGATATTTATACGAATGTTGAAAGTATAATATAAATGCAAAATATTTTAGTAAGGAATTGAAGAGTAGGAAAGAACTCTAGCTATAGGGATAAATAAATCCAATTTAAAAAAAAAATCAAAATTTGTACTCCATATTTGTTAAATAGACACATTCTAAAATATGTTTAAGTTTTGTTCTACTCGTCTTATTTTTACTTATTTTCAGCAAAAATAAGTTCAGTTTAGAAAAAATAAGTTCAGATCAGCAAAAATAAATTTGAATGTTTAATAAATTGTTAATGAATTCAGCAAATTAAGTTCAGATCAGTAAAGATAAGTTGATGAGAACAGGACCTTAGAGTCTTAAATGATATCACGAAGAAGTTTGCAAGATTATGCTATGGACGAAATAAAATCACCAATCTAAGTTAGTTTGTCTTATGAAAAAGATTGGAATTTGAATTATCACTTGACGACCGAGTCAATTTCATGCTAACTTAATAGTGATATCGCACCTAAGACTTAATTACATACAAAATTTTTTTAATAACCTATATAAGAAAATAAGTTTCTCTAAAATAGACCACATTTTTAAAATTTTGTTTTTACTCATTTGGCCACTTATAGGCTATAGACCTATAAGCTGAATGGTATGATGTATAACCTGGTGCAATCGTGGATGCATGTGCTAAGGTCATAGATCACTACATGATCCCAATTGGAAGAAAATTTAAGATATACAATTAAATCTAACTTTTATTTATAAACAACTTAATTTGTAGCGAAAATTATTGCCTTACTCAATAGACAAATACGATCCCACTCTATCGAATCATCAATCCTCTTAATTAAATTAAAAATAACTTATCAGCTACATATAACTAGTATAATACTTGTGTAATGCACAACTTAGATATTAAAATTTAATCATCAACATGAAAAATAAATTATTGTTTTTATTTGAGAACCATTCAAAGTTATATTTGTACTTTATTTGTAGTTTTTAAAATAACTATAAACTATATAATAAAATGTAATTTTGAGTACAATTAATTTTTAAAATGATATATTCCCTCAGTTTTTTAACTTGCTACATTTCCTTTAAATTGAAGTTTCTATTTACTTGCTACATTACTACTTTGGGTTTGTGGGTCTTATATAATAATTGTTATTTTATCATTGTTTTGTACTTTATTTACTTTTAATCCTACTTAAACCACTAAAATCTTCTAACTATCTACAAAAAAAAAAAACAAAAAAACAACAACAACAATTGATTATCGTTGTTATCTATATTGTTCTTAAACTTTAATTTAGCATCATATATCAATAACCTAAAATATCAATATTACCAATAAATAAATATAAAAATTACTTGTGTTTTTATTTTTCCTATTTTACATAGAACACCAAAATAATAATAATAAATCTTCTTTTTCATTTTTAAATACGTGTAAATTAAAATTAATATTGTGATTGTGAAATTTCAAATCAAATGAATCACGAAACTACAATCTTAATTAAAATTATTTGTAGAAACTTGAATTTGAGTAACACAAAGACATGAGGATGCATGTAATATATATTTAAATAACATCTACGATAACTATTGCGATCCCGTGCAATTATAGTATTATATTTGAGCTATTAAAATTTCGTGCAATTATAAATAATTTTACAATTGTTGATTGATATCTCATTCAATCGCAAAAAAACTAGAATTATTGAGATCCTTTACAGCGAAAATAACTTGAACTATTGAGATTTTAACACTCGCATAATAATACTTGTGAGAGATTACATGCTTTATTTAATTAAATCTTGTAGAGTTGGGAAATTTTTGTATGGTGGTATTTTTACGGCACCATATATCAATGAGAAAAAAAAAGTGTAGTACGTATTGAAATTGTTTACATTATTTTATTAAAACTTGCTGATTGCTCTTGAACACTTGAAATTAATAGTCTATAATAATAATAATAATAATAACAATAATAATAGTAAAATTGCACCAAAAAATTGTTTTAAAAAATCCTAAATATTAACAAAAAAAAACTAAAATATATAGCAATTGAACTTAAATTAATTTTGATATCAAACACAAAAATTTACTAATTATATTGGTACAAAGATGTATATATTATTTTAAAATGAAAATATGGCAAGAAAGGAGAAAAAAAATATTAAACAAAAAAAAAATGTGAAGTTTTTGAGGGATAAAATTCTATGAGGGAGTGACATTTGTTAATTATTATTTAAGTCGTTTCTATTTTAGTTATAATTACAATAATAGTCATAGTGCTTTCTTTAACAGAATATGCAAAAAATAAACATAAAAAAATATACAACAACAACAATAATAATAAATTATTAAATTATAAATAATAATAATAATTATTATTATTATTATTATGATTATTATTATTATAGAATTGTTTTCACATTCCAACTAATTGTTTATCTCTCCCTAACATAAAAACAAAAAGTGATTTTAACATCCCGCTAACAAGTTTATTATTGTAATATATTTTTGCAATTTTTTTCAGTATATTTTAATTACTTCAAATAATAATTAAATCTATTTCGATCCAATCTAATATATGTATATAAAGTAAGCATTTTTGGAGAGTTTTTAGAGCACCACATAAGATTAGCTATTTTTGAAAAAAATAATTATGTATATTTATCCAAACTAATTAAAAAGATTATTAATATTTATCCTATGCAAATAAAAAAAAAGATAATTTTTATCTATACGTCATATATAGATTTAACATAAAACATGAATATATCTAATTATGTATAAACAAAAATAATAAAAAGTATATCATTAAAAAGTACACATTGAGACGAACCAAATAAGATCTCATATGAATATGTTCAGATTAATGATGTATTTGGTCAAAATGAAATTAAAAATCATAAAGATAGAGTCTTTATAGAAAAAATTACATCATATAAAATTAGTTAATCTGTACAAAAATATATAAAAGTCCGTGCATTAGGAGCGTCATGTGAGACTTTATTAATTAGTTAAAACCAGTTATGTCCAAGGTAGTTAATTTTTTTTTATTTAAATAATTTTTCACACCACATAAGAAACAAAAAAGGAATCAAGTTCAAGATAAAAATATAACTACCATATTACTCCGCAGTTAGTAATTTGACTACGAAACACATATATGAAACACATACGTCGAATTATTGTTGGCCGGGGATGTATATAAAGAGATGATTATACAATTATTTATGATAAATAATTATAGAGAGGATCAATTGGTAATTTAGTACGGAGTGTTAGCTTCTCTTTAGCTCTTAGGACGTTGATTTCCTTAGAGAGGCAAAGTCATAATACGGACTTACGGAGCACTTCGCTAAATATCTCAATCTCAATTAGTCTTCAATCATCAATCCTTAATCAATTACCAAAACAATTACTCCGTAGGATTTTGTGTTTAAATTTTACTATGTAGTTATATTAGGCCACGCTTAAAATTTCAATCACATTGCACGTTTGTCCCTTTTTTTGATGAGTTATCACGACATCATCTAGCTATATAAGTTTTTATTTTTCTACTACATTCGTTTCAAATTATTTACAACAATTGAGTATTATTTGTGAGATATAAAATATTCAATAATTACAACTAATTTGTAAAAGAGATAATACTTTGTTTTATAATTTGTAGAGCACAACATTTTATTTTATTCTTCTTTAAAACAATCATGCTCAATTAAATTAATTATTTTAGAAATAAAAATTGATCATTTGATTTTTAAATCTATACTCTTTAAAAAACGGCTATGTCATTCACTGTTCATTAATCTCAGCCGTTCGTTCCTTTTGATCAATCTCAGCCATTCGTCCTTCTCATTTCACTTCTTCACTTTTCACTTCTCACGCTCTCCTTTCTCTCTCTTCCGTGGCTCTCCTCTCTTCTTTCTCTCTCTTCCGCTTCTCCTCTCTTAGGGTTAGGTTTTCCTCCATTTTCTTCTCCCATTCACTAGTACAAAAAACGCAATTTGCTGCGGTTTTTTGCTGGGTATTTGCTGCGGTTTTGAACCGCAGCACTTATAGCAGCAGCAAAAAATCAAATTTCATTTGCTGCGGTTAATTGAATAACCGCAGCAAATGTCTCTTTCCCTCCAATTTCACTTAAGTTTTTTTACTGCGGTTTATTGAATAACCGCAGCTAATAATACATTTTTTTTTTGGGTAATTTTCTGAAATTATTTTATGCTCCTAATATTTCGTAATACTTTTTTTTTTTTTTGTAAAAATGTAATCATTTTATTAACAGAAAGTGAATAGTTACAACCTATAGCTTTCTTCGGCAAAACCGACTCAGTTTTGCTCCAAGAAAACCAAAAAAACCCTCGTCTATATACAAGAACACACAGGCTCAACTACTATATATACACCTTCTCAACATAAACCATCCCAAACATAATCCAAACAACCAAATTAAAACCCTTCCTAACAAAACCAAATATATAAACCATCCGAAACAACCCAAAACCTTTAAAAACACTCAGCGGAAGCAAGCAGCATTGTCACGCACAGCCACAGCAGTGTCACAGCCACATAGAAGCAGCAAAACAGCAGCAAAACTGCAGCAAAACAGCAGCAAAACCTACAAAACAGCAGCATAGAAGCAGCAAAACTGCAAAACAGCAGCAAAACAGCACCAAAACAGCACCGCCTAGGCCTCACAGCGACCCTCAAGTCGAACCTTTCCTGCAAAAACCAGACAAAACAATGCCAAAAAAGCTGCAGAACACAGCATGACCATCAGTTCTGCAGAAAAGACTACAGGAACAGTCCATTACATTATGCGCCAAACTGCAGACAAACAGCTACACTGCAGACAAACTACAAAAGTTCAACTGCCTGGCGAGGCTGCACAACCAACCCTTCCTCCACACCCCACCAATCAGCGTCAAAACCCCAACTCCATACATAACCAGGAAAAAAAACAACTGCAGAACAGACTTAGGAACAGTCCACTAAGCCAAGCCAAACTGCTTAAGAGACTAGGAACAGTCCATTAAACCAATACACAAATTACCAATACACAAATTACGAATACCTAAAAGTTCAATTTTAAACTAAGTCAACTGAATGTACTACTATATTCCTAGCTTCTTCGTAAACAATGTGTGTACAAGAATGTCGCAACCTTGTCGCGAACCTCGCCTATTTGTTCTTTGCTGAAAGGCCCTTCTCGAACCCATGTAGCTTTTGTGAATACCTAGTAAACAATTATTTAAAACCAGTTTAATGATACTCCCTTAATAGCAATCACCCACCTCCACCACAATCGCCACAATCACAACCTCAACCACAACCACAACCACAATCACAAACATAACCTCAGCTTAATGTTACTGATATTCCAGTAACATTACCATCCCCAACTCCAGCACAACCATTAACAACACAATTGAAGGTACAACTACAAACTCCGCAACTACTTATGAAGCTCTAATGTGCACAACTTATTAACAATTCATAAAAATAACATAATACCATGCATATGCTAAAATATAGGTCATTAAAAGTTAACAATATCGCCGATTTAAGGATTGAAAACAAAGTAATAGTCCTTTAAACAAGGAATAGGTTTGGTTGTTGGTTTGGGAGTGGATAAACAATTTCAACATTGTCCTTTCTTTCGGATGCAAATCTTCTCCTACTTAATTTACATGAGTAGGTCAACAATAGCCTGTCATTAATTTTTCTTCGTGTAGAATTGCTTTCGATTGAGAAATCCTCCGCAGTCATCTTAATTTGCAAAGACTAAGCAAGTCTACAACATTTTGTAGCATATAAAGGTTGCTGATGAGATAGTAGACTTCAAGTAGTATATTATAACACATTGATAAAAGCCTCCGTCTAAAGATTCAACTGAAACTTTCAGACAATTCACGAGCACAAGTATACGAAGAACAATGCTCTCAAATTTGTTTTCCATATAACACCAAAACAGAAAATAGTGATTCACTTATATGAAAACCATAGAGTATGGAGTGAAAATCCGTTTCTTTTTGTAAGTTGTTTGGTTCATCGCTCATATGTTAACAACAGAGGTGTGGAATCCTATACCCTTGGTAAATGATTCCAACTTTTTCATCTTTTTCGTCATTAAGAGCGACACCCATTCCATAGTACTAGAAAGGGTTGAACCAAACACCCACTCCTGAGGTATTACTATGGATTAGTATTTGAAATGGAGCTCCAGCTTAGCTGGATTTTGAGTTCCCAAGTTATGAATTTTGTTGGTTTTGTTGGTTACTATATGTAGAACAGAGGATTATAAGAAAATAATTACACTACATGATAAAATTAAGTAATTTATGGTATATTTTTGTGTGTATAGTTACACTACATGATAAAACAAAAATTGCAATTCAGCTAAATCTAAACAAGCAAATATAACTTAACAACTGTATCCAAACAAGCTGTAAACGCTTATCCAAGTTCATAAGATCATAACTTCATGACAGTATTTAAACACTAACAGTTTATTTGGACAGCAAAATGAAAGTTTAATGAAGGGAAGGGTGATGAAAGAGAGGGAAAGAAAAGGAAGGGGAGGGGAAAATAATAAGTTTCAAAATTTTTCTATTCCAATCAAATATTCTTCTCCATTTGCTCAATACAAGTTAAAAATTAGATAGATCGAATACATCATTATCATAAACAACGGCATTAAAAATTTATCATACAAAACAGCAGTAATTTGTTTTCATATTTCAATCTGCTAATGAAAGCTTTAGAGCGAATTAAAACACAACAAATAAATAATTAAAACAATTACAAAGAAACAGCAAAATTAAAACACAACAAATATTGGGAAAGCGTCGGCAAAATTTAACAAATTAAAACACAACAAATACAAAACATCAGTAATTTTTTTTCTTATTTCAATTAACAAATTTAACATTCAATCTATTATTACTAGATTAACCTAAACAATTACAAATAAAGGTCCAAAATAAGAACATAAGCATCACATTTGGAAGAAGAAAAAATAAAGGTCCAAAACACAAAACACAGTAACAAAGCATTGATGTTGGTTTTAACAACCCATAATCAACGAGGACAAGCCCTAATATTCAAGTGTGTCTTAAACACGTTTTTTTTTCATATAACTTTTAATTAGGCTTATTAAAAAAAACTGAACACGTAATTTGCCACAAGTGCAATTTCGGTTTCCAATTTTCTGTAGAACAAGGAGAGATTAAATAAAAAACTAAAGTTAAATAATGTTAGTATTTTATTTAATATAACTAAACAAACAAAGTTGAGGGTAAGCGAATGAAACTTAAAAATCAAAGAAAGAAAAATTCCTTCAAAAATAAAACTTGTACAACAATGCAGTCGAATGAAACTAGCAATTCAACTAAATTAAACATTCTGATAAATGAAACAATGTGAGTGCAATTATGAACTTCAAATGTGAGTTGAATTACCTAAGAAAAGAAAAAGAAACAATGAACAACCATGCAATCACAACATCCTTAGAATTAACTTATAATGTAAAAATTCAGATTATATAACTCCTTCATATCTAAGGTAGCAATTTTCATTTAGATTTCGTTTGTTTCGATGGATAAAACTTTTCATGGAAAATAATTTTGTGAGAAAAATTTACCTAAAGTAGTGTTTTTTATTTATAAATAAAGTCCCACAATAATATTCACAAAACACAACATATTGTTCAAGAGTTTAGCACATAAATCTAAATAAACTTATGGTTTGCAACAACACTTGAACACTACAACAGCACACAAATACCAACTAATGACTAATTAAAAAAATAATAAAATACAATTTAGTGAATAATTAAACTACCAAAATCAAAAATAACATCAAATTCTGGAAAATTTTACCCATGACAACCCAATTAAACACTACAACCCAAATTCTGGAAAATTCTGGAAAACACCTGGAAATTAACTTTCTTTCACTAAATTAAACATGCATAAACAACAAACCCAATAAAAGACACAATCTTTAGATCAATGCAAAAGTAAATCGCGTATCAATCTATTATTACTATATTAACCTAAACAATTACAAAGAAACAGCAAAATAAAAACGCAATAAATAAATAATTAAATAAATAAAAAATTCAAACCTTAGCTTGGTGTTTTACGGTCAAAAAGCGTCGAAGATATTGGGACAGCGTCGACGGCGGCACGAATGGCTATTACATTATGAATTTACATTTAGTTAGTTCCATCTCTGTTTAAATTCATTGTAAATTCAATATTACAAAAATTCACTATAAATTCTCTGTTTATCTCTCTGTTTATTTCTCATCCTCCAAATTTACAAATTTACAAATTCAAAATTAATTTATTCAATCAACATAATTAAGTAATTCAATTTCATACAACTAGTTTCATTCAAATATAACTATATAAGTAATTAAATTCTAACAAAAATCAAATTCAATTTAAATTGGGGTTTAAGGTTGACAAATCAGTGACAAATCAGTGACAAAAAATCAAAAAAGGTTGAAACTTGAAAGATGTATTTTGGACTACTGTAATAAAGGTGTTTATTACTACTGTAATAAAGATGTATTTTGGACAAATCTTGAAATGTATGACTTGTTTAGGTGTTTATTACTTTTAGTCTTCCACTTAACATAAAGGAAACTAAAGCAGAAGTAATTAACAATTAATTCAATACTACTAACCCAATTGCTACAGACCGGCGGGGAGGTATCCGGCGGCGACGCGGCGGAGAACCCAAATAAGGCGCAGCAAAAGTCGAAATTTTGCACTAGTCCAGGACGGTGGAGTGNTACTAGTGCAGGACGGTGGAGTGAGTTCAGAACTGACTTCAGACGGAAGAATGAGGGAGTTAGGATGCTGACTGTGACTTCAGACGGAAGAAAGACGGAAGAGGGAGTTAGGTGTGTGAGTGTGAGTTCAGAGAAGATGGCAGTCGAAGAATGAGGGAGTTAGCTAGGTTTGGTTAGGGTTTGGTTTGAGTGTGAGTTCTTGAGAGAATGAAGGAAGATAAGAAAAAAGAAGGACAAAACAATAAAAGAAAAAGGCAAAAAAAAAAAAAAAAAAAAAAAAAAAAAAANAAAAAAAAAAAAAAAAAAACCAGTCCCAACGGGGAAAAAAAAAAGGAAAAAGAAAAAAAATGTACAGCACTATTTGCTGCGGTTAACAACCGCAGCAAATACTAATATATAGCAGTAAAAAAAGTTATTTGCTGCGGTTACACAAGAACCGCAGCAAATAATACTCCTTAACAAAAATATCAGTTTATTTGCTGCGGTTTTTATAAAACACCAAAAAACCGCAGCAAATAAGGCGCAGCAAAATGTAAATTTTGTACTAGTGAAAATACTATTTAAGAACACAAATAATACTTTTAACTAAAACTTTATTATTTACTATATTTTTGTTAATTTCTTTTTTATTTAATACCTTTATTAAACATAATTTTCATTAAAAATACTAATATTATACGAATAAATACGCAGTTTATATGTATGAAATACAAAAATACTTTGTATAAATACGTGAAAATGTGGGGTATTACACTGCTGTTGCGTCCACCATAGTATTTATATGTGGTAGGGGAAAGGGGTCCTTCGGGCATGCCTTATTTAAATCTGTGAAGTCTATGCAAAGTCTCCATTTACCGTTCTTTTTGCTGACCACCACTACGTTAGCTAGCCAATCGAGGTACTTCACTTCTCTTATCTTCCCGGTTTCCAAAACTTTTTGTACCTCTTCGTTAATTACTTGGTTTCTTTCTGGTGCGAATGTCCTTCTTTTCTATTTTACTGGCTTCATAGCTGGATCCACGTTCAGCTTGTGTGTAATGACCTCTGGGTCTATACCTACCATGGCTTCGTGGGACCATGCGAAACAATCTGCGTTCTCCCTTAGGAAGCCTAAGATTCCCGTCTTCTAGCCTTCGTTTAGGCTGGCTCCTAGCTGGATTACTTGCTCCGGCTTAGAGGGATCTAGCGCCACTTCGTCTAGCTGTAGCTCGCTAGGTCCTATTGGCACTAACCCTTCTTGTATTTGCTAGATGTTTGCCAGCTTTGGTTTCAACGTCCTTTTGTAGCAATCTCTCGCTATCTTTTTGTCCCCTACTATTGTTACGACCCCCCATGGTGAAGGGAATTTTAGTGCTTGGTGGTACGTAGATGGTACAGCTTTCATCTTGTGAATCCAAGGTGTCCCTAGGATGACGTTGTATGCGGAGGGACAATCTACCACGTTGAACCTGCTTGTCATGTTTACGCCTTCTGCCAGGTTGTTAGGTTCATTTCCCCTTCTGTGTGCTTCGTTTCTCCGCTGAACCCTACCAACACTTTAGGTGTCTTGGTGATGTCAGCGTCTTTCAATCCCATTTCTTTTAGTGCGCTCTTGAAGATTATGTTGGCTGAGCTGTCGTTGTCTACCATCACTCTCTTGATGAGGCAGTTACTAATTTGTAGGGAAATTACCAAGCCGTCGTGATGATCCTCCTCTTCTGGCTCGCCTCCATCAAAGGAAATGGTCATGTTCTTCAGCCTCATGTCTTCCTCCGATTTCAAGCTGTCCAGCTTGCTTGGAGTCCATGTTCCATCTCTAGCAAAACGCTTTGCAGCAGAGTAGGTTAGTCCGCAAATTTCAGATCCACCAGATATTAAGTTAATTACCTTTGACGTAGTAGGTGGCGGGGGTGGTCTTGGCTTCTTTGTTTCTTCTTGTGATCCGCCCTGCTTACCTAGCAGGTGGTTCAGGTAACCATTCTTTAGCAGGTAGGCTACCTGTTTTCTAAGCTGGAAGCATTCCTCTGTGTTGTGCCCATGGTCGATCATTATGGTAGCTGCACCACTTCCTCTTGTCCTTCAAGCTATCTGGCTTGTCGGTTCTCTTTGGCCAGCGCACAGCTTCTCCCAGCTTGTGCAACACGTTTATAATGCTGCCAGTATCCACGTTGAAGCAGTATGACTCGATGCTGGGATAGCTGCCAGCTCCATAACCATAACCTGTTACCTGCGAGGAAGAAAAAGGGTAGGTGTTATTAATAGATTCACGTTTAGGATATGGTTGGTGCCTCAAGTTGCTGCGCCGCTGGCTAGTTATCCTGCGGTCCTGATAGGCTGGCCTCCAGGAAGCTTCGTCTTCTTCCATTCTGACTTCAGCTAGTGCTCTGGTTTGCACTTCGTCGAAGGTGGAGCGTGGGTACCTAGTCAGTTCCTCGTACAACCTGGACCTGTACGGCAGGCCTCGCCTGTAGAAGAGTCTAGGTTGGGTATGGCTATCATCTCCTTGTTGAACCTGTCTAGGTAGGACCTAACAGCTTCATTGGGCCTTTGCACTATCCTGTAGAGGTCAGTGGATTGCTTCTTCATGGCCCGGCTGCTCGCGAACTGGTGGAAAAACCTGTTAGCCAAGCTGGAGAAATCTTCTATGGTTCCTGGTTTCAGATTCATCAGCCATTGTAACGCGGGACCAGTGAGGGTTGCCCTAAACGATTTGCACAAGGTGGCTTCTACGGGTTCGTCAGGAATAGGTAGTGGCATCATCTTCTGCTTGTATTGGGAGACATGGTCCACTGGATCTGTTGTCCCGTCATACAGCTTGGCGAAAGTCGGGAAAGGTGACAAAGCGTAGCTGCGCTTGGCTTCAGTGGCTACGAGGATTGGGGCTCCTAGCAGCTTGGATAGTAGCTGGTACAACTTCCGATTCTGCTGCCGTAGGAGCGCCATCTTCTTAGCAGGTTTCTTTTTGGGCTGATCATCCTGCTCCTCTCCAGGTTCCTCTTCCTCTTCTTCGTCCGACGTGCTGTACTCGCTGTCGCTTTGACCCAGGTTCGCCATGCTGGAGATGTCGCTTGTGTACCTCTTCCGGGATTTGTTGCTCTTCACATATTCTAGCTGTTTCTTGAGGTTGTCCATAGTCGATTGTGACTCCATAGCTGCTTTCTTGTTATCTTCCTTGATTTTTTCCAGCTCGGCTCGGGTCCTCTCCAACGCCTGCCTCATTTCTTCCATAGCCTTCTGAGATGCTTCGGATGCCATAGGGTGGAATATTCTTGTTATCTCAATGTGACAGAATGTATTTGAATAAGTGAATTATCTAGCTACAGCCCCACGGTGGGCGCCAAATTGTTTATGCTAAAATCTGCTCTAGCTAGCAAACCTTAGCTGGTTCTGGCTATGGCTAAATAATTATTAGTTTTGTTCGTTTTGGTGCAGAAATAAAGCAATGCAAGGATGGGAGTAGGGGAGACACCAGATGTGGTGACGCGGAAAACCCCCCTAAATTGGGGTAAAAAACTGCGGGTGGCTTTGAGTCCAGCAGTCCACTAGTTAATATGCTTGTTTACAATTACAATGTATGATGCTAGCTAGGTAGTTCTAGTTTATAGCTACTAAGTATCTAGCTTAAAGAATGTAAACAGAATATATATGTTGTACGTACAAACGAATAATAATAATAATAATAATAATAATAATAATAATAATAATAATAATAATAATAATAATAATAATAAGGTGTTGATTCTTTTGTGATGCCCTGTGTGTTTATCTTCCCCCCCCCCCCCTCTCTCCCCCCCTCCTATATATAGAATAACCGTCACTTTTAGCCGTTGTCCCCTCTTCAAGTCGGTTACCCCTTTGGAATGTATCTGGCTTAATTTATGAACTAGATTCAAGTTAGTTTGAAATGTTGTTTCTATTCCTTAGGCACGATCTTCTCAGCATCTTTGAATCAACTTCCACGTTCTTCCCCTTCTAGAAGCTCCTTAGAATATTCTTCTTCTGACTCCTTGATTTACAGACCCACTATCTTGACCAATTCTAAGCTGTAGCTGCTAGCTGAGTACCTGTATAGGTGGCAATCAAGTTGGATTATAGGTAGAATTTTTTGCCATAACAATTATTCTATTATACAGAAATGCCCTGTCATTATGCGTCATACTACAAAACTTGCTCAAGTTAACACTTAATTCTTATAGACTGAACATGCTGAATCTATATAAACTCAGTTGAGCATATAGTCTGTAAGACTTAGCAAATTGCAAATATGCAAATACAGGGTTTAACGAAAGGAAGAAGAGTCATTAGAGAAAGAGGTGAGAAACGAGAATTTAGAGAACTAGATAAGCAACCTCACAATTTTTGCTAATAATAGACAACGTACTAAAGAAGATGTCTCAAATTTGCTAACGAAATAACTCCCAACCCCCACCCTATCACCACCAAAAATGTCACGCACCCCTCGCCGCCATCCCACTACCACCCCCAAAACCACCCTACCGCTGCTCGCCATCCCTCTCCGCTGCTCGTACTCCCTTCAAAGGCTCTCATAACCCAAAAAAAATTCGCAACAATAAAATTAACCGTGAGGAATTCAGAGAAAATTTCATAAATAATATTTCATATACAAAATTACATGCAAAAACCTAGTTCTAACTTTGAACATTAAAAATTAAACTGATACTAACCGTGAGGAATTGAAAGTGAGGCGAGATTGTGAGAGAGATTCAGAGAAATTGAAAGTGAGAGTGAGAGTGCGTGAGAGATTCAGAGAAATTGAAAGTTAAAGTGAGATTGAGAGATTCAAAGAAATTGAAAGTGAGATGATAGAAGGGGCGAGTGAGAATTGAACTAGTAGTGACCTAGAAGTTTAACTTATATCTATTAGTACCGTTTTTCCAGAAACACGGTAGTAATAAAAGTTTCAAAGTTTGGTAAAACTGTTTCCATACATTCATTAGTACCGTTTATTAAAAAAACCGGTACTAATAAATTTTCTATTAGTACCGTTCTCAGAAAAAACGGTACTAATAACTTAATATTAGTACCGTTTTCTAAAACAAAGGTACTAATAAGAAGTTATTAATACCGTTTTTTAAAACACCGTACCAATGATATTCTATTAGCACCGTTTTTTTAGAAAATGGTACTACTATTGATCTATTAGTAACGAATTATGGGAAAACGGTACTATAAGAGGGTTACTTATAAGCAATTTTCTACTAGTGACGGCATCTATGATCATGTTATGAATTTGTTGTATGTTCGTTAATTGATTCTTAATTATTAGTTGAATTCCTAATATTGATTTTTTATTGATTGCAATTAAATTATGGCCAAATTTAGTTGTGAGTTAGGTAATTGTTGAAATCGAGGCCTTGGTGTAAGATTACCACGATAAGACCACTGAATAATAGGGAAAACAAATTTATGCGAGCGAGAGCCGACAAAGGAGTTTTGAGGGAGTCTAAGTTCGAGAGAATTAGTGAACTCTAGTTCAATGAATGTTAATGAATTGATTAATGAACGTTTTATGAATTTGTTGATTGTTCATAGTGAACCGACCGTCCTAGGTTTCAATTATTAGAGTTTAAATCCGTAAATTTCCATTATTTTCCATACTTTTAATTTCGTTTCTAGTTCTGAGTAGTTTTATTAGAGTTATCCACAAAGACCCATTATAAGGTTTAGACTTTTTACAACTAATAGAGTTTAATCGCTTCCCTGAGGATTCGATCCCTACTTCCCTAGCTATATTAGTTAGTGTTATAAGGTTATTTTTGAGAGGTGTATGACAACCTGTTTCAGGGAACTAGACTATTCAACTTTCAAAGTTTCTCTTTTCAAATGCAAGTGGGTAGATTTAGGTCGCTGTGCGGTTAAGAAAGATGACCCTTGTGGGCTTACCCTTGTTCATCTGGCACTCATGCGCGATGGTGAAGAGCCTTTTATACTTGCATCACAAGCTAAGCAAGTGTTTTACATAGCTGACCCTGAAGATCGTAAATGGTCTATTGTAGTGCTTGGTAAAAGAACTATACTTGGAGTAGGTGATGTAGATGATGAGGAAGTGTATGATGCTTTCGTAGATTCCCCACATTTTTCGGGTCCAAAAGAAAATGTAGCTGATTCAATTGTAGATGATACAAACTACATGCGTGATGACCATACAGAAGGGATAGTTTTCGAGGATTGATAGTTTTCAAAGCTGTAATTTGAGATGGTATTACAATGAAACTTGAGTTTAATGTTGATATTAAATGAAGTGTTTAATCACCTTTTAATTTCTAAATTCAATTTATTATTTAATTTTATGCATGTCAATTTATAAAAATCAATATTATTGAATGATCATAGTTGCGGTTGGATATTCATATATGCTTTTGGTCTTATTTGTAATGTTGGTTAAATATTTGTATATGTTTGATGAGAATTCCTTAAATTCATTGAAAATATATTAAAGGGCGATTTGATGGGAATAATCCAAACTTTCAACTTCCTTCTATTTTTGGTCCCAACTTTTGATTATTAAGCTTATAACAAAGCTATCATATATTGCTGAAGATATAAGGGCATCACTTATGCAAAGACTTGTGAAGAAAAAACAAAATGGAAAACAGTGCCAATGTTATATGTCCCAGAATACAAGCTAAACTTGAGAGAAACAAGACATAGCAGTTAAATTGAAGTTCTTCATCTACTGCAACATATTCGATAAAACTACTACCTTGACAGTTTAACTGTGGATTTGAATCAAGAACATGCACATGGTAGAAGGTGGGACATGAATGGATATCCATGTTGTCATGCTGTTGCAGTCATCTTTTCCTAAGGCATAAACCAGAAGACTATCTTATGAGTACTTCAAGAGGGACTCCTACCTCAGAATTTACTCAAACTCAATACCTCCAATAGAAGGTCAATCATTGGCCAAGAATTGATACTCCATTAGATCCCCCTCCAATAAAAGTTGGTCCTGGAAGACCAGAAAGAACAAGGAGAGACCCACATGAGGACCCAAAGAGACCAGGGAAGCTGTCAGGCATTGTACTGAGATGACTTGTAGCATTTGCAAGACAAAAGGTCATAACAAAAGAAGGTGCTACAGGAAAGACCAATAAGTCAGGACAACCATCCCAACAGAGGTAGGGGAAGACCAAGAGTTGATGGTCAACAGCAACCTAGGATTGCACCAACTACTGATGTAGGGTCTCATCAGCTGAGCCTACTTAACTAGGAAGGGGAGGGAGGGCTGTTATAGGAGGAAGGGAAGAGGAAGAGGAAGGGGGGTAAGTTCTTTTGTAATTTCATTAACCTCTTCATTTCATGTGATCTAGTTATATTCATGTAATGTATGTTTATATCATGTAATTTCTTTTAACTTGTGAGCAACCTTAAGGTTTTGGAGTATTATTTGGAGCTGATGGTGCTGCATTTACAAATGTAAGCTAGTCAATTTTAGCAACATTTTACTTACTTAAAATTAGATTAGGGTGACTACAAAAGCTAAACAATCTTCAACTTTGGATGCAGGTTCCTGTTCTGTAGGGCCCCAAGACCTATTTAGCATATGTTAGGCCATTTTAGTTTAGGGTGATTGATGATGGCAACTTGTTGTTACTTTCATGTTATTATGTTGCTTAAGGATATGAGTATTTTCATTGTGTTGATGTACTTTTGTGCAAAGGATATATTTTTAAGGAGATGGAATGTATTGATCAATGGGAACATGAAGTTTGATACCATCTGATTGTAATGAAACAGTTATCTGATATGCAATGTCTATTTTAAAACTGCAATTATTGTTGTTATTGTTACTGTGTAATTGGAGTTTAGTACACAAACAAACTATTATGCAAAGAATGAGAAACAGTGAAGTAGAAAAGGTGAAGTCTTTCATTCATATTCAATCATTCATCATCTTAGCTGAGTACAAAATGTGGCAATAAACATGCCCACAAAACCAAATTTCATTTAACCTAAACTACTACTGCTAATTAGGACCAGTACTACATACCAAATCATTACCACCTACTACTACTACATCCCATTGAAACTTTGATTCTTGAACATGAAAGCTAAGCAAAACACAATCCATGAACCACACAAATACACAAAAGCTTCCTATCAGCCTTAGCAGAGTACATTCCCTCCCTCATCTCGTTTGATTCAATAGCCAACTCTTCAATTTGCTCTTGCTTGTTCTGCTCTGATAAAATAGGTCTCTTACCCTCCTTCCAGCATTTCAATCTTCATCCTCAACAGCATTTTCAGTTGCACTCTCTAAAGCCGTGTTGCATGTCACGAATTTCATCAACTTCGTCAACCCACTTAAGAATCCACATGATTTCTGTCAAAAAAAAAAAATCCCCATATTATTACATTCCAACTGTTGGGGACTTCCAATTAAACCCTAACACCATCAAAAACAAGCAAAAACAACAATTAACCCTAAAACCATAAACAACTACGGTTTTCAATTACAATTAAACCTAGCAATTTAAACCAACAATTAAACAAAAAATTATAATGACTTACTTACAGGCCAATGAGGACAACCGTAGAACTGCCTACCCATAGTTGGACCATTGTATCTAACAGTCCTCATGGCGCAACTCATTGTGGTGGCACAACACTGCAGGTTGTTCAGATCTGCTCCTTGAAGAAGTTGCAGAATCAACGGATTGAGAATGTTGAGGGGAAGACATGATCAGAAAAAAAATTGAAAAAAATTGAATTTCCAGAAAAAAAAATAGGGCAAAGATGAGTATGAGTATGATTTTGTTCATTTATAGGGGGTGGAATGGTAGTTGAAGTACTAAACAAAAACATTAATGTAGGGTCAATAATAACGGTCATTTAGTCAACAAACACAACAATCTACTTTTACCTACATTAACAGTCACAGTAAATGGGACCAAAAGTGGAAGATTCGTAAAGTTTGATTGATACAAT